>CM051237.1:354372868-354425368 GCA_027917425.1 Gastrophryne carolinensis
CTAATTTCAAATATAATAAGAGCAAATGGTTATATGGTCTTAAACAGAGGCTGCTGTAGTCACAGAATGGGATGCCCTGGCAGGGTCCAGAAGTACTATGCCCAGCAAAAGTGTCTTTAACAGGCTAATTTCAAATATAATAAGAGCAAATGGTTATATGGTCTTAAACAGAGGCTGCTGTAGTCACAGAATGGGATGCCCTGGCAGGGTCCAGAAGTACTATGCCCAGCAAAAGTGTCTTTATCAGGCTAATTTCAAATATAATAAGAGCAAATGGTTATATGGTCTTAAACAGAGGCTGCTGTAGTCACAGAATGGGATGCCCTGGCAGGGTCCAGAAGTACTATGCCCAGCAAAAGTGTCTTTATCAGGCTAATTTCAAATATAATAAGAGCAAATGGTTATATGGTCTTAAACAGAGGCTGCTGTAGTCACAGAATGGGATGCCCTGGCAGGGTCCAGAAGTACTATGCCGAGCAAAAGTGTCTTTAACAGGCTAATTTCAAATATAATAAGAGCAAATGGTTATATGGTCTTAAACAGAGGCTGCTGTAGTCACAGAATGGGATGCCCTGGCAGGGTCCAGAAGTACTATGCCCAGCAAAAGTGTCTTTATCAGGCTAATTTCAAATATAATAAGAGCAAATGGTTATATGGTCTTAAACAGAGGCTGCTGTAGTCACAGAATGGGATGCCCTGGCAGGGTCCAGAAGTACTATGCCGAGCAAAAGTGTCTTTATCAGGCTAATTTCAAATATAATAAGAGCAAATGGTTATATGGTCTTAAACAGAGGCTGCTGTAGTCACAGAATGGGATGCCCTGGCAGGGTCCAGAAGTACTATGCCGAGCAAAAGTGTCTTTATCAGGCTAATTTCAAATATAATAAGAGCAAATGGTTATATGGTCTTAAACAGAGGCTGCTGTAGTCACAGAATGGGATGCCCTGGCAGGGTCCAGAAGTACTATGCCGAGCAAAAGTGTCTTTAACAGGCTAATTTCAAATATAATAAGAGCAAATGGTTATATGGTCTTAAACAGAGGCTGCTGTAGTCACAGAATGGGATGCCCTGGCAGGGTCCAGAAGTACTATGCCCAGCAAAAGTGTCTTTATCAGGCTAATTTCAAATATAATAAGAGCAAATGGTTATATGGTCTTAAACAGAGGCTGCTGTAGTCACAGAATGGGATGCCCTGGCAGGGTCCAGAAGTACTATGCCCAGCAAAAGTGTCTTTAACAGGCTAATTTCAAAAATAATAAGAGCAAATGGTTATATGGTCTTAAACAGAGGCTGCTGTAGTCACAGAATGGGATGCCCTGGCAGGGTCCAGAAGTACTATGCCGAGCAAAAGTGTCTTTATCAGGCTAATTTCAAATATAATAAGAGCAAATGGTTATATGGTCTTAAACAGAGGCTGCTGTAGTCACAGAATGGGATGCCCTGGCAGGGTCCAGAAGTACTATGCCGAGCAAAAGTGTCTTTATCAGGCTAATTTCAAATATAATAAGAGCAAATGGTTATATGGTCTTAAACAGAGGCTGCTGTAGTCACAGAATGGGATGCCCTGGCAGGGTCCAGAAGTACTATGCCCAGCAAAAGTGTCTTTATCAGGCTAATTTCAAATATAATAAGAGCAAATGGTTATATGGTCTTAAACAGAGGCTGCTGTAGTCACAGAATGGGATGCCCTGGCAGGGTCCAGAAGTACTATGCCCAGCAAAAGTGTCTTTAACAGGCTAATTTCAAATATATAAGAGCAAATGGTTATATGGTCTTAAACAGAGGCTGCTGTAGTCACAGAATGGGATGCCCTGGCAGGGTCCAGAAGTACTATGCCAGCAAAAGTGTCTTTATCAGGCTAATTTCAAATATAATAAGAGCAAATGGTTATATGGTCTTAAACAGAGGCTGCTGTAGTCACAGAATGGGATGCCCTGGCAGGGTCCAGAAGTACTATGCCCAGCAAAAGTGTCTTTATCAGGCTAATTTCAAATATAATAAGAGCAAATGGTTATATGGTCTTAAACAGAGGCTGCTGTAGTCACAGAATGGGATGCCCTGGCAGGGTCCAGAAGTACTATGCCCAGCAAAAGTGTCTTTATCAGGCTAATTTCAAATATAATAAGAGCAAATGGTTATATGGTCTTAAACAGAGGCTGCTGTAGTCACAGAATGGGATGCCCTGGCAGGGTCCAGAAGTACTATGCCCAGCAAAAGTGTCTTTATCAGGCTAATTTCAAATATAATAAGAGCAAATGGTTATATGGTCTTAAACAGAGGCTGCTGTAGTCACAGAATGGGATGCCCTGGCAGGGTCCAGAAGTACTATGCCCAGCAAAAGTGTCTTTATCAGGCTAATTTCAAATATAATAAGAGCAAATGGTTATATGGTCTTAAACAGAGGCTGCTGTAGTCACAGAATGGGATGCCCTGGCAGGGTCCAGAAGTACTATGCCCAGCAAAAGTGTCTTTATCAGGCTAATTTCAAATATAATAAGAGCAAATGGTTATATGGTCTTAAACAGAGGCTGCTGTAGTCACAGAATGGGATGCCCTGGCAGGGTCCAGAAGTACTATGCCCAGCAAAAGTGTCTTTATCAGGCTAATTTCAAATATAATAAGAGCAAATGGTTATATGGTCTTAAACAGAGGCTGCTGTAGTCACAGAATGGGATGCCCTGGCAGGGTCCAGAAGTACTATGCCCAGCAAAAGTGTCTTTATCAGGCTAATTTCAAATATAATAAGAGCAAATGGTTATATGGTCTTAAACAGAGGCTGCTGTAGTCACAGAATGGGATGCCCTGGCAGGGTCCAGAAGTACTATGCCCGAGCAAAAGTGTCTTTATCAGGCTAATTTCAAATATAATAAGAGCAAATGGTTATATGGTCTTAAACAGAGGCTGCTGTAGTCACAGAATGGGATGCCCTGGCAGGGTCCAGAAGTACTATGCCCAGCAAAAGTGTCTTTATCAGGCTAATTTCAAATATAATAAGAGCAAATGGTTATATGGTCTTAAACAGAGGCTGCTGTAGTCACAGAATGGGATGCCCTGGCAGGGTCCAGAAGTACTATGCCCAGCAAAAGTGTCTTTATCAGGCTAATTTCAAATATAATAAGAGCAAATGGTTATATGGTCTTAAACAGAGGCTGCTGTAGTCACAGAATGGGATGCCCTGGCAGGGTCCAGAAGTACTATGCCCAGCAAAAGTGTCTTTATCAGGCTAATTTCAAATATAATAAGAGCAAATGGTTATATGGTCTTAAACAGAGGCTGCTGTAGTCACAGAATGGGATGCCCTGGCAGGGTCCAGAAGTACTATGCCCAGCAAAAGTGTCTTTATCAGGCTAATTTCAAATATAATAAGAGCAAATGGTTATATGGTCTTAAACAGAGGCTGCTGTAGTCACAGAATGGGATGCCCTGGCAGGGTCCAGAAGTACTATGCCCAGCAAAAGTGTCTTTATCAGGCTAATTTCAAATATAATAAGAGCAAATGGTTATATGGTCTTAAACAGAGGCTGCTGTAGTCACAGAATGGGATGCCCTGGCAGGGTCCAGAAGTACTATGCCCAGCAAAAGTGTCTTTATCAGGCTAATTTCAAATATAATAAGAGCAAATGGTTATATGGTCTTAAACAGAGGCTGCTGTAGTCACAGAATGGGATGCCCTGGCAGGGTCCAGAAGTACTATGCCCAGCAAAAGTGTCTTTATCAGGCTAATTTCAAATATAATAAGAGCAAATGGTTATATGGTCTTAAACAGAGGCTGCTGTAGTCACAGAATGGGATGCCCTGGCAGGGTCCAGAAGTACTATGCCCAGCAAAAGTGTCTTTATCAGGCTAATTTCAAATATAATAAGAGCAAATGGTTATATGGTCTTAAACAGAGGCTGCTGTAGTCACAGAATGGGATGCCCTGGCAGGGTCCAGAAGTACTATGCCCAGCAAAAGTGTCTTTATCAGGCTAATTTCAAATATAATAAGAGCAAATGGTTATATGGTCTTAAACAGAGGCTGCTGTAGTCACAGAATGGGATGCCCTGGCAGGGTCCAGAAGTACTATGCCCAGCAAAAGTGTCTTTATCAGGCTAATTTCAAATATAATAAGAGCAAATGGTTATATGGTCTTAAACAGAGGCTGCTGTAGTCACAGAATGGGATGCCCTGGCAGGGTCCAGAAGTACTATGCCCAGCAAAAGTGTCTTTATCAGGCTAATTTCAAATATAATAAGAGCAAATGGTTATATGGTCTTAAACAGAGGCTGCTGTAGTCACAGAATGGGATGCCCTGGCAGGGTCCAGAAGTACTATGCCGAGCAAAAGTGTCTTTATCAGGCTAATTTCAAATATAATAAGAGCAAATGGTTATATGGTCTTAAACAGAGGCTGCTGTAGTCACAGAATGGGATGCCCTGGCAGGGTCCAGAAGTACTATGCCCAGCAAAAGTGTCTTTATCAGGCTAATTTCAAATATAATAAGAGCAAATGGTTATATGGTCTTAAACAGAGGCTGCTGTAGTCACAGAATGGGATGCCCTGGCAGGGTCCAGAAGTACTATGCCCAGCAAAAGTGTCTTTATCAGGCTAATTTCAAATATAATAAGAGCAAATGGTTATATGGTCTTAAACAGAGGCTGCTGTAGTCACAGAATGGGATGCCCTGGCAGGGTCCAGAAGTACTATGCCCAGCAAAAGTGTCTTTATCAGGCTAATTTCAAATATAATAAGAGCAAATGGTTATATGGTCTTAAACAGAGGCTGCTGTAGTCACAGAATGGGATGCCCTGGCAGGGTCCAGAAGTACTATGCCCAGCAAAAGTGTCTTTATCAGGCTAATTTCAAATATAATAAGAGCAAATGGTTATATGGTCTTAAACAGAGGCTGCTGTAGTCACAGAATGGGATGCCCTGGCAGGGTCCAGAAGTACTATGCCCAGCAAAAGTGTCTTTATCAGGCTAATTTCAAATATAATAAGAGCAAATGGTTATATGGTCTTAAACAGAGGCTGCTGTAGTCACAGAATGGGATGCCCTGGCAGGGTCCAGAAGTACTATGCCCAGCAAAAGTGTCTTTATCAGGCTAATTTCAAATATAATAAGAGCAAATGGTTATATGGTCTTAAACAGAGGCTGCTGTAGTCACAGAATGGGATGCCCTGGCAGGGTCCAGAAGTACTATGCCCAGCAAAAGTGTCTTTATCAGGCTAATTTCAAATATAATAAGAGCAAATGGTTATATGGTCTTAAACAGAGGCTGCTGTAGTCACAGAATGGGATGCCCTGGCAGGGTCCAGAAGTACTATGCCCAGCAAAAGTGTCTTTATCAGGCTAATTTCAAATATAATAAGAGCAAATGGTTATATGGTCTTAAACAGAGGCTGCTGTAGTCACAGAATGGGATGCCCTGGCAGGGTCCAGAAGTACTATGCCGAGCAAAAGTGTCTTTAACAGGCTAATTTCAAATATAATAAGAGCAAATGGTTATATGGTCTTAAACAGAGGCTGCTGTAGTCACAGAATGGGATGCCCTGGCAGGGTCCAGAAGTACTATGCCCAGCAAAAGTGTCTTTATCAGGCTAATTTCAAATATAATAAGAGCAAATGGTTATATGGTCTTAAACAGAGGCTGCTGTAGTCACAGAATGGGATGCCCTGGCAGGGTCCAGAAGTACTATGCCGAGCAAAAGTGTCTTTATCAGGCTAATTTCAAATATAATAAGAGCAAATGGTTATATGGTCTTAAACAGAGGCTGCTGTAGTCACAGAATGGGATGCCCTGGCAGGGTCCAGAAGTACTATGCCGAGCAAAAGTGTCTTTATCAGGCTAATTTCAAATATAATAAGAGCAAATGGTTATATGGTCTTAAACAGAGGCTGCTGTACTCACAGAATGGGATGCCCTGGCAGGGTCCAGAAGTACTATGCCGAGCAAAAGTGTCTTTAACAGGCTAATTTCAAATATAATAAGAGCAAATGGTTATATGGTCTTAAACAGAGGCTGCTGTAGTCACAGAATGGGATGCCCTGGCAGGGTCCAGAAGTACTATGCCCAGCAAAAGTGTCTTTATCAGGCTAATTTCAAATATAATAAGAGCAAATGGTTATATGGTCTTAAACAGAGGCTGCTGTAGTCACAGAATGGGATGCCCTGGCAGGGTCCAGAAGTACTATGCCCAGCAAAAGTGTCTTTAACAGGCTAATTTCAAAAATAATAAGAGCAAATGGTTATATGGTCTTAAACAGAGGCTGCTGTAGTCACAGAATGGGATGCCCTGGCAGGGTCCAGAAGTACTATGCCGAGCAAAAGTGTCTTTATCAGGCTAATTTCAAATATAATAAGAGCAAATGGTTATATGGTCTTAAACAGAGGCTGCTGTAGTCACAGAATGGGATGCCCTGGCAGGGTCCAGAAGTACTATACCGAGCAAAAGTGTCTTTATCAGGCTAATTTCAAATATAATAAGAGCAAATGGTTATATGGTCTTAAACAGAGGCTGCTGTAGTCACAGAATGGGATGCCCTGGCAGGGTCCAGAAGTACTATGCCCAGCAAAAGTGTCTTTATCAGGCTAATTTCAAATATAATAAGAGCAAATGGTTATATGGTCTTAAACAGAGGCTGCTGTAGTCACAGAATGGGATGCCCTGGCAGGGTCCAGAAGTACTATGCCCAGCAAAAGTGTCTTTAACAGGCTAATTTCAAATATAATAAGAGCAAATGGTTATATGGTCTTAAACAGAGGCTGCTGTAGTCACAGAATGGGATGCCCTGGCAGGGTCCAGAAGTACTATGCCCAGCAAAAGTGTCTTTATCAGGCTAATTTCAAATATAATAAGAGCAAATGGTTATATGGTCTTAAACAGAGGCTGCTGTAGTCACAGAATGGGATGCCCTGGCAGGGTCCAGAAGTACTATGCCCAGCAAAAGTGTCTTTATCAGGCTAATTTCAAATATAATAAGAGCAAATGGTTATATGGTCTTAAACAGAGGCTGCTGTAGTCACAGAATGGGATGCCCTGGCAGGGTCCAGAAGTACTATGCCCAGCAAAAGTGTCTTTATCAGGCTAATTTCAAATATAATAAGAGCAAATGGTTATATGGTCTTAAACAGAGGCTGCTGTAGTCACAGAATGGGATGCCCTGGCAGGGTCCAGAAGTACTATGCCCAGCAAAAGTGTCTTTATCAGGCTAATTTCAAATATAATAAGAGCAAATGGTTATATGGTCTTAAACAGAGGCTGCTGTAGTCACAGAATGGGATGCCCTGGCAGGGTCCAGAAGTACTATGCCGAGCAAAAGTGTCTTTATCAGGCTAATTTCAAATATAATAAGAGCAAATGGTTATATGGTCTTAAACAGAGGCTGCTGTAGTCACAGAATGGGATGCCCTGGCAGGGTCCAGAAGTACTATGCCGAGCAAAAGTGTCTTTATCAGGCTAATTTCAAATATAATAAGAGCAAATGGTTATATGGTCTTAAACAGAGGCTGCTGTAGTCACAGAATGGGATGCCCTGGCAGGGTCCAGAAGTACTATGCCCAGCAAAAGTGTCTTTATCAGGCTAATTTCAAATATAATAAGAGCAAATGGTTATATGGTCTTAAACAGAGGCTGCTGTAGTCACAGAATGGGATGCCCTGGCAGGGTCCAGAAGTACTATGCCCAGCAAAAGTGTCTTTATCAGGCTAATTTCAAATATAATAAGAGCAAATGGTTATATGGTCTTAAACAGAGGCTGCTGTAGTCACAGAATGGGATGCCCTGGCAGGGTCCAGAAGTACTATGCCCAGCAAAAGTGTCTTTAACAGGCTAATTTCAAATATAATAAGAGCAAATGGTTATATGGTCTTAAACAGAGGCTGCTGTAGTCACAGAATGGGATGCCCTGGCAGGGTCCAGAAGTACTATGCCCAGCAAAAGTGTCTTTATCAGGCTAATTTCAAATATAATAAGAGCAAATGGTTATATGGTCTTAAACAGAGTCTGCTGTAGTCACAGAATGGGATGCCCTGGCAGGGTCCAGAAGTACTATGCCCAGCAAAAGTGTCTTTATCAGGCTAATTTCAAATATAATAAGAGCAAATGGTTATATGGTCTTAAACAGAGGCTGCTGTAGTCACAGAATGGGATGCCCTGGCAGGGTCCAGAAGTACTATGCCGAGCAAAAGTGTCTTTATCAGGCTAATTTCAAATATAATAAGAGCAAATGGTTATATGGTCTTAAACAGAGGCTGCTGTAGTCACAGAATGGGATGCCCTGGCAGGGTCCAGAAGTACTATGCCGAGCAAAAGTGTCTTTATCAGGCTAATTTCAAATATAATAAGAGCAAATGGTTATATGGTCTTAAACAGAGGCTGCTGTAGTCACAGAATGGGATGCCCTGGCAGGGTCCAGAAGTACTATGCCCAGCAAAAGTGTCTTTATCAGGCTAATTTCAAATATAATAAGAGCAAATGGTTATATGGTCTTAAACAGAGGCTACTGTAGTCACAGAATGGGATGCCTCACAGCAGACTTAAGATCAGTTCAGTATATATGCACAGTTAGTTAGTATAAGCAGCCTGAAAACGCTAACAAAGCCTGTCAGGCTGGATGAAAAAAAAAAAAAAAAACTCCCTGTGACAGGCTGACAGCCTCCGATTTTTCTACCTTTCCCTGTTTTTTCGCTGACTTTCTGTCTGTCTCCTGTCTGTCTCCTGCCTGTCTCCAGCCTGTCCCTGTCTGTCCCTGCCTGTCTAACTGTCTCTCCCTCAGCTACACAACGTTCTGTCTCTCACGAATGCAATAGAGAAATGAGGCAGGAAAGCAAGATGGCCGGCCTTAAATAGCGCTGTGACGTCACCGGGCTTGCTGGCTGCTGATAGGCTGCATGTGACTGTCCCAGCTTGCACTGGCGCGGGGTTGATGTCTGGACATGTCCCGTCCGCCATCTTAGAATGCCTGTAATGTAAATAAATGGATGTTAAAGGAAAACTTCGAGCGATCGAATCGCGGGGAAATTCGGATTCGATCCGAATCGAATTTTTCCTGAAATTCGGATCGAATCCGGGTTCGTCCGGATCGATTCGCTCATCCCTAGTTGTAGCAATTTTTAGGCTATAACATGGAATGTCTAATTTGTTATTTTTTAACGCTTTTTAAAAATATTTTTGAGTTATATATGTAAAAAAATATAAATTTGTTGATCTTTTAAAATAAAAAATGTATGCTTTTCTAGAAAACCATAATGCGTGTAAAAGCCGGGGGATTAATGGCAAGTAGAGATGAGCGAACTTTTGAAAAGTTTGATTCGGCCGCTGTCAGCGGAGCGGGCCGGCCCGCTCCCACCATGCCGGCAAAAATGCTTTTTTTTTTTTTTTTTTTTTTTTTTTAAATGCCGGCATGGTGGGAGCGGGCCGGCCGGCTTTACCGGCCCGCCGGCATGGTGGGAGCGGGCCGGCCGGCTTTACCGGCCCGCTCCCACCATGCCGGCATTTTTTTTTTTTAATTTCAGGAAAAATTCGATCGGCACGAACCACAAAATATTCGGGTTCGTGCCGAATCGAATATTTCCTGAAATTCGGAGCGAATTCCGGTTCGTCCGAACCGGTTCGCTCATCTCTAATGGCAAGTCACCCTCTTGCTGGCAGTTGACTTGCCAACCCATTCTATCCTGTGAATTGGGATAGGGATCTCAAAGACTAAGACAAAGTTAACAAAGGGTTAAATGTAAAATAAACACACACACAGAAAAGGTTATCTATTAACTTTTTTTCTTTGCGTACCTCCTTCCATCCCTGACCGCTGTGTCCTGGCCCACTGTTGTGACTGACAATCAAAAAGTGATCGGTGGAAGCCAGGTGCAGGCCATCCAGGAATGCACAGACCAGCACGCTGATCATCTTGACCATGGCTGTGCGAGTCCCCGGCCGCACACTGCTCCACAGAAACACTCAAGGGTGACTCTTTAAGAGTCACAGATGATGCGTGGGGCCGTCGCAGTGATTACGGCGCACACAAGACCAGTCACCTCCAGTGTCTATAATCACTCCCACCAGTGTTTGCAGGGGTGGGTAGGAATGGGTAGGAGTGTGTATGGCCCCTCACTGCCTTAATACTTGGGCTATAAGCATTACATGGACAAAAGAAGGGCTGGGGAATCTTTGCTGGAGGGTACAATGGGGCTCGGCATGATCCAGGGCTTGGATAGGGTGCCAGCCCAGTTAGCCTCAAGTCACTGTGGCCTATCAGGAATTCTCCCCATGCTCCCTATGGCCAAGCTGCATCTGATGGTCATTGCCCGGACGTTCTCTTTAGGTAAAGTGACAATAATGGAAGAAACATTTCTGTCACTCAATTTCAGACATTTACTGGACCTTTTCCTCCTGTTTGTACTGGTAAAGTAGAATATTTTTTTAATAACAAACCAATCTGGAAGCATGCTAAAATTGTATTTAAAGTGTATGTAGGTACTTTTCATTCAGTGGCTTAGATTTTCTTTTTTGCCCTTTCTACTGGGTTAGGGTTTTTTCTATTGCAGTCCAATACATCCAGGAGAGGAGTAGTGTATAGGTGCTGGGGGCTTAGATTGATCCAGGCCTGCCTCCGCCCCCCTACCTGAGTGGGATGTTCACTGTTTATGTTGTGTGAGCTCTCAGCAACAACAACAGAGGAGCATGAGGATGAGGATAAGGACACGCTGAATGGTAATAAATTGCCAGTGTTGCGCGTAGCCAATTTTGGCACTGTAATGCATATCTACATAGCTATTGCAATGATATATAAGTAGAGCTTTTTAAACTGTTGTAACAGAAAGGGTATATTTTTTGGAAAGTGCCTAGAGCTGGGATGACAAACGAGGGTTGTGCAAGTGTTGTGGGATCCCAGATTGGGGTGAGTATATGTGGACGCTGAGGGGTTTCATACTGGATTGGCGTCCCGATTTGGCATGAGGGATGTCACCCGGGGGAGGGGGGTTAAACATAACAAACGGCACTTTTTAAGAGTCTTTAGGCAATACAATCCAGTATTCTGACATTAAAGAGAAAGAAGTATGTGTTATTTCTGAGGGGCAGGGCCATTTCTTTCCCGGGCGGGCTTAGAAATTACCCTGGGAATGGGAAGGCCCTATTGGGTGCAGTGTGCAAATGGGAAGTGTGGTATCAATGGCGACATCTCATGCAACATAAAATGGTCACTAAAGCTATTGTACAGTTGTATGTTTATAGACATTAAAGAGATTACATTTATCTACTTTGCAATTTGTCAGTTGTGGTTTCTGAAGGGGTGTGATATTTCTCTATATGCCAATTATGATTTGGATTCCAATTTGGCTACTCTCAACCCCATTAACCCTTTTGGCTGCAGTTGGGGCATTCTTGACCCTGTATTTCTTGGGCTATTCTAATATTATTACTTTTTATTTTATATATGTTTTAAAATATATTTGTCTATACTAGTTTATTTGACTAATTTTTGTGGGAATGATAGTGTTATTATTATTGATAGTCCAATCTGGTATAACTGGGTTGGAATCCTATTTATATAATTGTATTTATTTTCTCTCCTTTTTCTTGTATTTTGGGTGGACTTGGCTGTGGGATGTCAACCTGCGATCACCAATTGCAGGCATAACATCTTTTTCCATGTGTGTATAAAAATAAGTGGAAATTAATACGATTCGCATTATGTTATACTGTATTTGTGTGTCATTTTGCTGTTGACCTGGTTGGATCATCCTGGTTAGCACCTTCTAACAGTTTTCACTTGCTTGCTACATCTACTTGTTTTTTTTTTACCTCTTACATGCACTGTTTTTCTCCCTTTTTCATAGTTCACAATTTATTTGCACTAACATAGCACTGGCACTTTTGGTCTGGAACTACATTTCTGCTATTTGGTGGTGTTACTTTATATGTTATATACCAGCAGCGCCAGACATGGAAGCTTCCTGAGCGTCCCTGCTTCTCCCTGGATCTGCGCCACCCAATGCATAGAAACTTGGCAGCTTCTGGATAGGTGGTCTCCCCTTGGACCCCTGCATGACACTGGCCTGGGAACCTGCCGGCGCACCAGGAAGTCGGCAATTGCTGCCTGTAATTTTGGACCCTCCTGGCTTGGACCAGGCGGTTTTTGGCCCATAGGGCTCCAGTGAGACCCCTGAGACACCCTCCTGATGGACAATAGAGTTACAATGGTCGCCCTGCAGACAAAACCAGAAGTGCGCCATTACAGGCTTCCTCCTTAATGTGGCAAGTTCCATTCGGGTGGATCTATAGTCCCCTCAGGCCACTTCTTAACCCCCGAAGATCTTTGCCTGGAGTGCTGCCTTGAGTGCTGGAATTTGTCATACCCCCTGTGACCCAAGGAAGTGTACTTCCCTTTATGTGTTTGGTCCGTCTGGGACTCATAGTGCCTCTGAATTTTTTATGCCTATCTTGGTGAGTACTCCACTGTGTGGATTATCAGACACCTCCCAGTGGGGGCACAGGGATCGGATACTTGGAGGAGGGCTCCTTAACTCATAACCTGTTCTTGCCCTTGACTACTGTGTGGAAGCGTATATTGAATAGAGGTTGTTAACTGGAGTTCCCATAATATAAGCTTTTTTACTGGCAATTTTGTACTTGAGTAGACCTGTAATATGGCGTTGAGCCCTGATACGCAAACTTCTACTGTTGTTGCTGACCTATTGCCGGCGGATGACTCGTGGATTGATGAGTCTCTGTAGGGCTCACTGGCTCACCCTCTCCGCCACAACTTCCCTCTTTGGAAAATTATGAATCCTTGAAACATCTCTGGAGAAATGGGTGCAAAACATAATGCTCTAGATTACTGCAAAACTCTCTGCAGATTTTAGAGAACTCAGTCTTCGGGTTGCTGAGATAAGCAACAAGTTAGCAACTATGACACTGTTTTATGTCAACATACAAAAGAGTTTGGAGGCATTGAGGGCAGGAAACCTCAAGCTGCATAATAAATTGGAAGATGCAGAGAAACACTTGCAAATCCATAGTGGACCTTCAGTCTACGGTCACTGCTTTATTTTAGGAGCTTTATATTCCCATGGAGAGGCTGGAGTTTGATAGAATCCATTGTGCTTTGCAAAGGCGGAGGGCAGATGGCTCTCCTAAAGACATCATAGGTAAACTCCACTTTTCCCGCACTAAGGAGCAAAATCTGGCAGCTGCAAAAGAAGAGATTCACTGGTATTTCAAACTCACACATATCAACTCTTTGCCCATCTAGCCTGGCAGACCATCACCAGTTGTAGAGAGTCAAAACCCTTTTTGGAAGTGTGGTGACACAATAATATTCTCTACAGATGGTGATACCCCTTTAAGCTGCAATTTGGCCAAGCAGTTTGACATCTCCAAAGGACCAAAGGGGTGATCCATAGCCTTGCTCCTGTCTTTGCACCAACTTCTGATTTCAGCAACCCTGTTTGGCTTGTTTGGTTTAAGGATTTTGGGAGTCTTGGGACTTCCCAGTGAGATCGTATTTTCTTGTATATATTCTTGAAATTGTAGTTTGCTTGACTGTGGAGGGACGTATAGTGGTATTTCCCTTCCCCTTTTCTTTTTCTTACTATCCTGGTTAATCTTTGCATGTGGATATCAGTTAAGTTTAGGTTGTAGAATAAGTTAGGGATGCCTGTTTCACTACCCGGGGTTTGTTGATGGAACGTGCTTTCAGCTCTCTACTTTTTTATGTGCAATATTTCCCCTGGTTTAATGTCAAACACCAAACAAGAGTTTTTTTGCTTTCTGTCATGCCCAGGCAAATAACTTTGTCGGGCATTCCTGGTTTATTGTCTGGGGGGACGAAGGAAGCCGGGTAGCTGACTGGGAATAGAAGGACAATAGACAGACAACACATCTGCCTAACAAAGAGGCAAGCTGCTGACCACCTGGGGTGAGGGTGTTCCAGTAATCGCCTGTAATCCACCCAGAGCCCGTAATCCACCCAGTTCTTCAGCAGAGCTCCTAAAGGTGGAGTTGCACAGGCCCCGGATAGTTCCTTGGTGGGTGCAGACTTGGGAAGGGGAAACACAGGGCAGCCGTACACAAGAGATGGACGGGCAAATAAACTGGACCCCAGTGCAAGCTATGGCGTAGCTGGGTATCTGTGCAGGCTGTGGCAGGTCTGGGCCTCAGTGTAGGCTGTGGCAGAGCTGGGCCCCAGTGCAGGCTGTAGCAGGGCTGGACCCCAGTGCAGGCTGTGGCAGAGATGGGCCCTAGTGAAGGCTGTGACAGAGGTGGGTCCCAGTGCAGGCTATGGTGGAGCTGGGTCCCAGAACAGGCTATGGCGGAGCTGGTTCCCAGTGCAGGCTGTGACGAAGCTGGGTCCCAGTGCAGGCTATGGCGGAGTTGGGTCTTAGTGCAGGCTATGGCAGAGCTGGTTCCTAATGCAACCTATTTCGGAGCTGGGTCCCAGTGGAGACCAACCTACAACAAAGGCCCGTAGGCCCAAGACACACACGACCAGACACTGGGAGGGCCGCAGGCCCCAATACAGACAACGACAAAACTGTTGGTGAACCACAAGACCCAACACAGACAGCAAAGACAAAGACAGAAAATAAGTGCAGTAAGCCCCATTACAGATGGAGACACCGACTATGAAGGGCTGTGAGTCCCAACACAGACAAGACATAAACTAAGGAAGGCCTGAAGTCCCACAAGGACACGAAGGTATAAAGGGAGGTTGGAGAGCATGGCTAGGCTATGAGTCAATGCAATAATCCAACAACAGGGGCAAGGCCAAGCACATACATTTATAGGAACCTCAACAGCATGATTAATGCCAGGTGAGGTCAAACAATGCGGCTCTAGGACCAAGGAAGGAACCATACCACTCCAGCAGTCACACAGCAACCACACCACTGCAAACAGCACAATGGACCAGGGCAGCGGACTTGGAGCGATGAAGGCTGGCAGATTGCCGGTCCAATTCTAACACTTTCTTTTGAGTCTAGATGTGTCATGATATTGTTTTTGATATATTTTGCCCTTTCTTTGTAAGGAGTGTGTGGTAGGAACACGAGGTATCTGGGTCATGTTGTGGGGTGGGTAGGTGTCTGAGTGTGGTGTATTTAAGAAAGGCATGCAAGTTCATTCCAGGTGCCTCGCTCTCCTACTTCACACTCCCGCTGTTAACTGAGAGGCTGATTCATTAATAGCGACAGATAGCGACAGATAGCGACTGTTGAGCGACTGTAGCGGTATTTTGACAGCGACCGCTAGTAGTCGCTGTGCTTGGCCATTGTTCGGTGGATGATAGCGACTCAGTCGGTGTGCCGTAATGTTGAATACAAGATGCTGAGTCGCTATTTGACAGGTTCGCTGTTGTATGGGAGCGCATGATAGCGACTGGACATAGCGACCGGCACCCACCATATTCATTAAAAAATCAGCCTTAAAAATTCCTAGCGCTGTGAAATGCATGTTTAAATCCCAGAACGCAGTAGGCGATGTGTTAAAAGTAGTTTTTTAACCCCCTAACCACCCCCAAAAAAATGGAATGATTTTGAAATAATATTCAAACCTGAATAGTTTAAAATCAGACCTGTAATATCAATTCTGCAAAAAAAAAAAATTTTTTTTAAAAATCCCCAAAAAATACATTTTCAAAGGAAGAAGTGTTCACAGATTTTTTTTTGGAAATTAAAAAAAAAAAAAAAAATATATATATATATATATATATATATATATATATATATATATATTAAAAAATAATTATTAATTAAAAAACATTCTGCCATTGAAATGCATTGGAGAGCGCCAGGTAGCGAGAGGTCATACCTGTCGCTGTTCAAGGATGTTCGCTGGCGCTGTGGGATGAGGCTGGGATAATGATGAATGAGTTGCTAGGTGGCGCTATCTCAGTCGCTAAGCAGTATCGGCTTGATAAATGTGTGATTGTGGAGGGGAGCCGGCGTTCTAGTTGCGGTACCTGGCTTTACTGGCCGGCTCCCCAGTCGCTATCTGTCGCTATCTGTCGCTATTCCTTGATAAATAAGGCCCTGAGTCTCAGATTAGGGGGTCGAGTACCACAGGTATTTTAACACGGGTTCCCTACCTCTACCAATGTTTGGTTGGAGATGTGGGTGAGTTGCCTCAGGTTATAAGTAGAGAGGAGCGAGTAGTATTCGACCGAGTCGGTATTCGATCGAATACTACGCTATTCGTCATACTCGATTTCGTTCGAGTACAGCGGCGATGGCGCACTCACAATTCGTTTCCCCTCCCACCTTCCTTGGCGCGTTTTTTACACCAATCACCATGCAGGGGGGGTGGGACAGGTCCTGGGAGGACGCTGGCATCGCGAGAACGGCGTCTACACGCATTGGCTGGAAAAACCATGTGACCTCGAATCTACAAAACTCAGCACTTCCTCTTCGTCAGCATTAGCAGCTTGAACTTAGTGAGGGATAGACGCTCACAGCAGGGAAAGACAGGCTGTAGCTGGCAGGGCCCCAGAAGCTCGGGATATCGCATTTACCACCATATATACCAGCTACCAGAAGACAAGAGAGTCATTAAGAGCCCTTATTAGGGCTACTATGCTGAACGGTATATAGCTCCTATGTAGGCAGGCAGAGCCCCAGAAGCTCAGAATATCGCATTTACCACCATATATACCAGCTACCAGAAGACAAGAGTCATTAAGAGCCCTTATTAGGGCTACTATGCTGAACGGTATATAGCTCCTATGTAGGCAGGCAGAGCCCCAGAAGCTCGGAATATCGCATTTACCACCATATATACCAGCTACCAGAAGACAAGAGAGTCATTAAGAGCCCTTATTAGGGCTACTATGCTGAACGGTATATAGCTCCTATGTAGGCAGGCAGGGCCCCAGAAGCTCAGAATATCGCTTTTACCACCATATATACCAGCTACCAGAAGACAAGAGAGTCATTAAGAGCCCTTATTAGGGCTACTATGCTGAACGGTATATAGCTCCTATGTAGGCAGGCAGGGCCCCAGAAGCTCAGAATATCGCTTTTACCACCATATATACCAGCTACCAGAAGACAAGAGAGTCATTGAGAGCCCTTATTAGGGCTACTATGTTGAACAGTATATAGCTCTTATGTAGGCAGGCAGGGCCCCAGAAGCTCAGAATATCGCATTTACCACCATATATACCAGCTACCAGAAGACAAGAGAGTCATTAAGAGCCCTTATTAGGGCTACTATGCTGAACGGTATATAGCTCCTATGTAGGCAGGCAGGGCCCCAGAAGCTCAGAATATCGCATTTACCACCATATATACCAGCTACCAGAAGACAAGAGAGTCATTGAGAGCCCTTATTAGGGCTACTATGCTGAAAAGTATATAGCTCATATGTAGGCAGGCAGGGCCCCAGAAGCTCAGAATATCGCTTTTACCACCATATATACCAGCTACCAGAAGACAAGAGAGTCATTGAGAGCCCTTATTAGGGCTACTATGTTGAACAGTATATAGCTCTTATGTAGGCAGGCAGGGCCCCAGAAGCTCAGAATATCGCATTTACCACCATATATACCAGCTACCAGAAGACAAGAGAGTCATTAAGAGCCCTTATTAGGGCTACTATGCTGAACGGTATATAGCTCCTATGTAGGCAGGCAGGGCCCCAGAAGCTCAGAATATCGCATTTACCACCATATATACCAGCTACCAGAAGACAAGAGAGTCATTGAGAGCCCTTATTAGGGCTACTATGTTGAACAGTATATAGCTCATATGTAGGCAGGCAGGGCCCCAGAAGCTCAGAATATCGCATTTACCACCATATATACCAGCTACCAGAAGACAAGAGAGTCATTAAGAGCCCTTATTAGGGCTACTATGCTGAACGGTATATAGCTCCTATGTAGGCAGGCAGGGCCCCAGAAGCTCAGAATATCGCATTTACCACCATATATACCAGCTACCAGAAGACAAGAGAGTCATTGAGAGCCCTTATTAGGCTACTATGTTGAACAGTATATAGCTCATATGTAGGCAGGCAGGGCCCCAGAAGCTCAGAATATCGCATTTACCACCATATATACCAGCTACCAGAAGACAAGAGAGTCATTAAGAGCCCTTATTAGGGCTACTATGCTGAACGGTATATAGCTCATATGTAGGCAGGCAGGGCCCCAGAAGCTCAGAATATCGCATTTACCACCATATATACCAGCTACCAGAAGACAAGAGAGTCATTGAGAGCCCTTATTAGGGCTACTATGCTGAACAGTATATAGCTCATATGTAGGCAGGCAGGGCCCCAGAAGCTCAGAATATCGCATTTACCACCATATATACCAGCTACCAGAAGACAAGAGAGTCATTGAGAGTCCTTATTATTAGGGCTACTATGCTGAACAGTATATAGCCCATATGTAGGCAGGCAGGGCCCCAGAAGCTCAGAATATCGCATTTACCACCATATATACCAGCTACCAGAAGACAAGAGAGTCATTGAGAGCCCTTATTAGGGCTACTATGCTGAACGGTATATAGCTCATATGTAGGCAGGCAGGGCCCCAGAAGCTCAGAATATCGCTTTTACCACCATATATACCAGCTACCAGAAGACAAGAGAGTCATTGAGAGCCCTTATTAGGGCTACTATGCTGAACAGTATATAGCTCATATGTAGGCAGGCAGGGCCCCAGAAGCTCAGAATATCGCTTTTACCACCATATATACCAGCTACCAGAAGACAAGAGAGTCATTGAGAGCCCTTATTAGGGCTACTATGCTGAACAGTATATAGCTCATATGTAGGCAGGCAGGGCCCCAGAAGCTCAGAATATCGCTTTTACCACCATATATACCAGCTACCAGAAGACAAGAGAGTCATTGAGAGCCCTTATTAGGGCTACTATGCTGAACAGTATATAGCTCATATGTAGGCAGGCAGGGCCCCAGAAGCTCAGAATATCGCTTTTACCACCATATATACCAGCTACCAGAAGACAAGAGAGTCATTGAGAGCCCTTATTAGGGCTACTATGCTGAACAGTATATAGCTCATATGTAGGCAGGCAGGGCCCCAGAAGCTCAGAATATCGCATTTACCACCATATATACCAGCTACCAGAAGATAAGAGAGTCATTGAGAGTCCTTATTAGGGCTACTATGCTGAACGGTATATAGCTCATTCTAGCTATATACACACTGCACACAACGGCTGCTTTAGTGAGGGGTAGCTGCTGCTGGAATAGGGACAGAAAGACTTCAGTGGTGTATTAGCACCTATATACAAAACTATATACACTCTGCACAAAACGGCTGCTTTAGTGAGGGGTAGCTGCTGCTGCTGGAATAGGGACAGAAAGACTTCAGTGGTGTATTAGCACCTATATACAAAACTATATTTTGCACTACTGTTTTGTGTCCTCTGTGCCAACAAAACACTGTTTTATACCCGTTGCGTATAGGCACCATTTCACCTTCTGGCAGTATACGGCTGTATAGCCAGGTGTTCTCCTTAAAAATATATTTATATTTGGCACTACTGTTTTGTGTCCTCTTTACCAACAAAACCCTGTTATATACCTGGTGCGTATAGGCACCATTTCACCTTCTGGCAGTATACGGCTGTATAGCCAGGTGTTCTCCTAAAAAATATATTTATATTTGGCACTACTGTTTTGTGTCCTCTTTACCAACAAAACCCTGTTATATACCCCGTTGTGTATAGGCACCATTTCACCTTCTGGCAGTATACGGCTGTATAGCCAGGTGTTCTCCTAAAAAATATATTTATATTTGGCACTACTGTTTTGTGTCCTCTTTACCAACAAAACCCTGTTATATACCCCGTTGCGTATAGGCACCATTTCACCTTCTGGCAGTATACGGCTGTATAGCCAGGTGTTCTCCTAAAAAATATATTTATATTTGGCACTATTGTTTTGTGTCCTCTTTACCAACAAAACCCTGTTATATACCCCGTTGCGTATAGGCACCATTTCACCTTCTGGCAGTATACGGCTGTATAGCCAGGTGTTCTCCTAAAAAATATATTTATATTTGGCACTACTGTTTTGTGTCCTCTTTACCAACAAAACCCTGTTATATACCCCGTTGCGTATAGGCACCATTTCACCTTCTGGCAGTATACGGCTGTATAGCCAGGTGTTCTCCTAAAAAATATATTTATATTTGGCACTACTGTTTTGTGTCCTCTTTACCAACAAAACCCTGTTATATACCCCGTTGCGTATAGGCACCATTTCACCTTCTGGCAGTATACGGCTGTATAGCCAGGTGTTCTCCTAAAAAATATATTTCTATTTGGCATAACGCGTGGCCAAAAAAGTAAAACGTCTGAAATGCGGAGGGCTAGCGCAAAGGGACGTGGACGAGGACGGGGGCGCGGAAATGCTGGTGGGGGCACAAACCGCATTGAAGCCAGTGGGGATACAATGCGTGCTGGTGAGGGGCAGCCAGCATTACGCTCATCCAGCTTCCCTGCCTTTATGGGACAGTTATGCGGGGGGCGGGGTACACCTCTGTTGAGGCCTGAGCAGCGTGAACAGGTGGTGCAATGGATGGCCGATAACGCTTCCAGTCACTTGTCCACCACCCAGTCATCCACACAGTCTCACTCTGACCCTCCTTCCTCCCAACCTGGCCAACAGAGTCAGCCCACCCTTGACTCCTCCCAGGACCTCTTTTCGGGTCCTTTTCCAGATGTGCTGCAAGAATCCCAGGAGCTAGCAGAGGAATTTGTTTGTAGTGATGCCCAAACACTTGAGTATCCGCCATCTCCTAGTGATGTGGACCCGGAACCAGCATCTGCTATCATGAGCGATGATGATGAGACGCAGTTGCCATCAAGGGAGGCTGTTGGAATGTCCAGTGGGCAGGAGGAGGAGCAGAGAGAGGAAGTGGAAGAGGAGGTGGTGGACGACGAAATGACCGACCCCACTTGGACAGGGGTGATGTCCAGCGGGGAAAGCAGTGGAGATGCGGTCTGCGCATCACCGAATAAGGCAGCAAGAGGCAGAGGACAGTCCAGAGGCAGAGGACAGTCCAGACAGAGAAGGCAGGCCACAGCCAGCAGGGCCGAAGCTCTTCCCGGCAGCAGGCAGTCGCGCGAAGCTCCCCCATCGAGGCCTCGTACTTCTGTGGTGTGGAGATTTTTTAATGTTTGCGCGGACGACAAACTGAGCGCGGTTTGCGCAATCTGCCACTCAAAACTGAGTAGGGGCTCTGAGAAGAGCAATCTGACCACCTCAGGCATGCGCCGTCACTTGGAAGTCAAGCACTGGGCTGAGTGGGAGAGAGCAAACGCAATACAACCTGCGCCCGGTCTTGCTGCCACTGCCTCTTCCCCTTTGTTGTGTGCTGCCACTGCGGTCCAGACCTCCAGACAGGACACCTCCACATCTGCCTCTGCCTCGGCTACTTTGGGGCCTTCTCCTTCAGCCCCCCCTTCCCCCGCATCTTCGTCTGCACCTTCCATCTCCTCGTCCCATCAACTGTCCATCTCACAGGCGTTCAACCGCAGGCGGAAGTACGCCTCCAGTCACCCCCAAGCCCAAGCCTTAACCTGCCTCATCTCCAAACTGCTGGCCCTGGAGATGTTGCCGTTTAGGCTTGTGGAGACGCAGGCCTTCCGCGACCTGATGGCGGCTGCCGCACCTCGCTATTCCGTCCCTAGCCGCCACTATTTTTCCCGGTGTGGCGTCCCCGCCCTGCACCAGCACGTGTCGCGTAACATCAGGCGGGCCCTGAGGTACGCAGTCAGCGCAAAGGTCCACTTGACCACCGACTCGTGGACAAGCGCTTGCGGCCAAGGACGCTACATCTCTTTGACGGCACACTGGGTGAATGTTGTGGAAGCGGGGACGGGGTCGCAAACAGGGACGGCCTACATACCACCCCCGCCCAAGATTGCCAGCACGGGTTCTGATAGACCCCCCTCCTCTTCCTCCTCCTCCTCCTCCTCCTCCTCCTCCTCTGCCTTAACATCGCCCTCAGCCCCTAGCTGGAAGCGTTGCAGCACTGGCGCGGGGAGACGTCAGCAGGCTGTGCTTAAGCTCATCAGCTTGGGCGACAGGAAGCACAGCGCCGCAGAGGTGAGGCACGCCATATTGCAGCAGACAGAGATGTGGCTGTCGCCGCTGCAGCTAGGACCAGGCATGGTCGTGTGCGATAACGGCCGTAACCTGGTGGCGGCTCTGGAGCTTGCAGAACTCAATCACGTACCATGCCTGGCCCACGTTTTTAATTTGGTAGTACAAAAGTTTCTAAAGACTTACCCCAACCTGGCAGAGCTACTGGTCAAAGTGCGGCGCTTGTGCGCTCACTTTCGGAAGTCAACTGTAGCTGCTGCTAGCTTAAAAAAAATCCAGCAACGCCTCCATTTGCCTCAACATCAGCTGTTGTGTGACCTGCCCACTCGCTGGAATTCCACCTATTGCATGTTGGCCAGGGTGTGTGAGCAGCAGAGAGCATTGATGGAGTACCAGATGATGCATCCACGCGTGCATCCAACTCAGCTCCCTCAGTTTGCCAACCACGAGTGGCCATGGATGGCAGACATATGCGATGTATTGCGTATCTTTGAGGAGTCCACTAAGAAGGTCAGCAGCGAGGACGCTATAGTGAGCGTAACCATCCCGCTCCTATGCGTCCTTAAAGAATCGCTCATCGCAATAAGGGAGAACGCATTGCACACAGAGGAGACGGGGGTAGGAGGAGACGCAACGCAGGTAGACAGTCAGACCACACTTTTGTCTGCTGCTCGGTGGCAGTTGCAGGAGGAGGAGGATGAGGAGGAGGAGGACAACGTGGAGGTGGCTGTGGAAGAGGATGCTGGCGGCGAGGGTAGCAGTCAGGCTGTGTGCGTCCCATTGGTTCAGCGCGGATGGGGCGGAGAGGAGGAGGAAGAGGAGGAAATGGAAAATGATCCTTCTGGTGGGGGCAGTGACGTCATGCCTACTCAGAGTCTGGCACACATGGCTGACTTCATGCTGGGCTGCTTTTCCCGGGACATACGTGTTGTCCGGATATTGGAGAACAAACTATACTGGGTCTTCGCACTCCTGGACCCCCGGTATAAAGATAACTTCTCCTCTTTTATTCCGGTAGAGGAGAGGACGAATCGATTACTGGAATACCAGAGGGAACTCTTGCAGAACATGATGCAGATTTTCCCACCCAGCATCGCTGGCGGCAGAGAGGAGAGTGTCTCCCAGAGTCTGACAACATCGATCAGGCCCACAGCCACCAGGGGAACACTCTCCAAGGTGTGGGACACGTTCATGTCACCCCCTCGTGCAACTTCCATCACTGCGGGGCCCGCTATCAGCAGGAGGGACAAGTATCGGCGGATGTTGCGGGACTACCTGGCAGACCACACCCCTGTCCTCCCCGATCCCTCGGCGCCCTACACTTACTGGGTCTCCAAGTTGGACACGTGGCTGGAACTGTCCCTGTACGCCTTGGAGGTGCTTGCCTGCCCTGCCGCCAGCGTGCTATCAGAAAGGGTGTTCAGCGCAGCCGGGGGCATTATAACCGATAAGCGCAGCCGCCTGTCAACCGACAGTGCCGACAGGCTGACGCTAATCAAAATGAACAGCAAGTGGATTGACCCGGACTTTGCTTGTACAACAGTGGAAAGCAGCCAAGAGTGAAGTGCCATCTGTATGAAGTGCCATTTCCTCCTCCTCCTCCTCCTCCTCCTTAACCGCCGTAGAATTGCTGTATTAATAAAAAAAATTATGGCTCACCTCTTGGGCTTAATACAATCAATTTTTAAGAGGTCTCAGCTCTTGGGCCTCCACACAATGTTTGAGAGGTCTCAGCTCTTGGGACTCCACACAATTTTTAAAAGGTCTCAGCTCTTGGGCCTCCACACAATTTTTAAGAGGTCTCAGCTCTTGGGACTCCACACAATTTTTAAAAGGTCTCAGCTCTTGGGCCTCCACACAATTTTTTTTTTTGTGCAATAAGTTTTTATTAGATTTTCAAGTATATACGGAAATTTTACAGAAAGAAAGAAAAAAAAAAAAAAACATTTACAGATAATGGGATGCAAACAGGGCATACACTGCAACAACACAGGGCTTTCTTTGACCGTGCTTATTATCCAATGGCCTGGGATCTTCCATCCAGCGACCCAATGACAAGTACTCACAGGTGGGTCCTCGAAACGAGGACGACAGCACCAGACGGTGTAAGAGCCAAGCTTCAACCAAGGGTGTTATAGACCCCACAGGTCGCTAGACGGCCCACCTAAAATATCCCGGATCTGCATTGCTGCAGCCACCCCGCCCGCCTCCCGGGAAAAGAATAGGGAAAGGAGGGCCGACTTGCCCCAAGGGGCTTGCGGCAAAGATAGAGAAAGAAGACAGAAAGAGAAAGGGGAGAAGACAAAGAAAACTAAGAAGATGGGCCCGACCCCCGGACCCCACCACCCCCACCGCTACTTCCATACATCACCTAAACATCCCCCCCCACCCTCCACCCATCGACCACTAATTGTCCTTCAAGAGATCCTGAAAGTCTGGTGCTCTTTTAGAAACTTCCCAAAGCGCCCAAGTGCCCAAGTACCTCTGAGCCCCACCGTCCGTTCTCTCCAGCGCCAATTCCTCCATCCTTCTTATGTTCTCCACCTCTCCATACCATTCTAGCAAGGAGGGGGTAACATTAGTTCGCCAATGGCGAGGGATCACAGTCCTAGCCGCTGTGAGCAGGTGTCTCAGTAGTCCCTTCCCCCCCGCTGCCACTGATCCCGGGAGCATTGAAAGAAGGGTCACCCGAGGAAGGTTGGGAATGTTCTCTAGTGTCAAATATTTAAAGATCCCCAACACTTTTTCCCATAGATTCTTAACCGCTGGGCATTCCCACCAAATATGGGTAAGCGTCCCCGGGGCATTGTTACACCTCCAGCACTCCCCTGATTCCGCACCCCCAAACCGCATCAGGTCCACTGGGCATTTATACCATCTGGACAAGATTTTGTAATTCTTCTCCTGGGCCCTACAGGCCATAGAGAATTTATGAGTTAGGGCAAAGGATTTCTCCCATTCACTTGCTTCAAATGATTGTCCCAGTTCCACCTCCCACCTCCTACAAAACTGGGGAAGCTCTTCTCCCTCTTGGAGGATCTTATACAGGCCAGAGATGACATGAGTGGGGGGGGTTGGGTTTTTAAGGATCTTCTCCAGCGCTGTAAGAGGGCGAGACAACACGAGCCTGGGGGTAAATGAGTTAACAAAGGCCTCCAGCTGGGCGTACAGGAACCATGACAATCCACGCCCACCCGCCCCACGTTCCTCCAGGTTTGCGTGAGTGGGAAGGCCAGACCCAGAAACTACGTCCCCCAGTCGTACATCCTGGGAAGCGCTCCATACCAGAAACGTTGGGGTACCCACCCCCGCCGGAAATGCCGGGTTGTCAAATAGAGGGGTTAGGGGTCCCGGTCTATGTGAAATACTTTTCTGTTTTATAATCCTATCCCACAGGGCTAGTAAGGGACCGACTAGGTATGGGAGTTCCTGTTTCTTAGGGCGTCGGGGTGGCTCCACCCAAGGCAAGGCCGTCAGACCAAGTGGGGAGATGTCTCTCTCAAGGGCCACCCATCGTTTGCTCTCCTTGTGGTGAAACCAATCTACGAGCCGCACCAGGACCGCCGCCGCGTGATATAATTTGAGGTCCGGGACTCCCAGCCCCCCCTCAGACCTGGGTCTACACAATGTGTCCCTTCTCACCCTGGGTCTTTTGCTATTCCAAATAAACTTAAAAAAGGCTGCCTGTAACATCTTAAAAAACCCTCGCTCCGGGGCAATCGGCAGGGCCTGGAACACGTACAAAAACGGGGCAGCACATCCATTTTCAAGATGTTAATTCGTCCTAGCCACGAGTGCTGCCTCTTCCCATAGGCCTGGAGGTTGCTTAGTGTAGTATTCAGGAGTGGGGCGTAATTTAGTCCATATAGCTTCCCCAAATCAGTGGGAAGCCTAACCCCTAGGTACTTTACTGATTCTGTCTGCCATTTGAAGGGGAAGTTCGCTTCCATTAATTGCCGTGTTTTCGCCGGCAGAGAAATGTTCAACACCTCTGTTTTAGACAGGTTCACTTTGAAGTTACTAATTAAGCTGAAGCGGTCAAACTCTGCCATAATAGAGGGCAGGGAGATGTGAGGGGAAGTGATATATAAAAGCAGGTCATCGGCAAAAAGGGAGAGCTTGTATTCCTCTTCACCACAGGATATTCCTTTAATAGATGGGTTAGCCCTCAGTGCATTGGCAAGATGTTCCATTACTAAAACATATAGTAGAGGAGACAAAGGGCAGCCCTGCCGAGTGCCGTTTCTGATCTTGAATGGTTCCGAAAGAGTTCCATTGATTTTAACCCTAGCTGTGGGGTTCTGGTACAGGGCCATAATTCTCTCCACCATTACCGGACCCATCCCCACCTGGGTTAGGGAGGCTCTCAGGAATCCCCAATGTACCCTATCGAACGCTTTTTCCGCGTCTACCGCCAGTAAACAGGCAGGGATCTTTCGCGTCTGAGCATAGTGCATTAGGGAAATAGTCTTGATAACATTATCCCTAGCCTCCCTACCCGTGACAAACCCCACTTGATCATTGTTAACTAATAAGGGGAGTAAGGGCTGGATCCTATTGGCTATAATTTTGGCATATATTTTGATATCTATGTTCATTAATGAGATTGGTCTATAGTTGCCAGGTAGGGTTACATCCTTGCCCGGCTTCGGGATAACCGCAATATGCGCCTCCAGAGCCTGTCTCGGGAAGGGATTACAGCCGGAGACGGAGTTAAACACTTTCACCAGGAAGGGGGCGAGCAGGGGACCCATGACTTTGTAGAACCGGGGGGTAAACCCATCAGGACCTGGGCTTTTCCCTGTTGGGGTCTTCCCTATGGCCTCTGCTACCTCCTCCTGCCTGATGGGGTCCTCTAGGGTCTCACGTTCTTCCAAGGGTATAGTTGGTAAGGCTGTTTCCTCGATATATTTATCAGTCAGAGCGGTTGGGTCCTGGCGTAGCCCACGGCCGTCCGGCTCTCTAATATTGTATAGGTCAGAGTAGAGGGTCTGGAACTCACTGGCAATTAACGGGGTTTTATGGACCTCTACACCTCCCACAGTTCTAATGGTGGGAATGAATGTACAGCCCTGTCGTGGGTGCAAAGACCGAGCCAACGCCCTCCCGCTCTTATCCGAGTGTTCATAGAAATACGCCCTACATCTATCGCGGAATCTGAGGTAACACTGGTCGTACAAGCCTCTTAGCTTCTGTCTGGTTTCCAGTAGTTCTTTTAGCTCTGCATGACTAGAGGAGGATTTGTGTGCACTCTCCAGTTTGTTTATCCTATCCAGTGTAGCCTTAATCTGCTGCGCCCGTTCCCTCTTGAGCCTAGCTCCATGCTTAATAAAAATCCCACGCAACACACACTTAAGCGCCTCCCACTGTATCGGCAATGGGGTGTCATCGCCACAGTGGTCAAGATGAAAACCGGTCATGGTGGCTTTAATTTCTGACAAGCAAGCAACATCCTTTAGTAGGTTGTCATTGAGGCGCCAAGTGTACTGTCTTGGGGTCGCATTCAGGATCGGGAGGGTCAAGAAAACAGGCGCATGATCAGACCAGAGGATCTGCCCAATCGAGGTCCCCGGATCCCTCGCGAGGGCATGGTGGCTAAGGAAAAGATAATCTAGTCGGCTATATGTGTTGTGGGTATGTGAGTAAAATGTGTAATCCTTTTCTCCCCCATGCAGCACTCTCCAAGCATCAACCACCTGCAGGGCCTGGAGGGCTCTGCGGAGCTTGTTAAGCGCAGAGTGGGAAATCCCCGATCTGCCCTGGGAGGAGTCCACCCTCGGGTCAATTGCTAGGTTGAGGTCTCCCCCGACAACCAAAGTACCCTCAGCGAACACCTCTAGTGCTCGTAACATCCTCAGACCTGCCTCCACCTGTCCTCGATTGGGCAGATATAAATTGGCCAGGGTGTATTTAGCTTCACATAGTACAAATTTAAGAAATAAGAATCTACCTTTTGGGTCTAATTTAACCTCCAGATGTTCTAGGGGGACGTTCTTATGTATGGCTATAGATACTCCCTTGGACTTCTTTTCGGGGTTGGGGCTGTGAAACCATCTGTCGTAGTATCTGTTTCTGATCTCCGGCATCTTCCCCAAACAGAAGTGTGTCTCTTGAAGCATTACCACGTCCACCCTCTCCTTATGGAAACCATACATAATTTTTGCTCTTTTCTCAGGCACATTGAGCCCCTTGGCGTTGAACGTACATATTTTTAGGTCAGCCATCTGAGTCAGGTGGTTCGTGGAGCGGTCACTCGACTATATGGGACAACGGCGCTCCAGACAGCACCCCCGTGACCTGTGTCCTAGGGCCGGGGTCGGGTCCTCTAACAAGAGAGAGGGGAGAGTGGAAAGAAGAATGAAAGGGGTGACAGAGAGACAAACGGAAAGGAATAACTTGTCTCCCCCGGCTTAAGGCAGGAGAGATCTAACTTTGGAAACCTTAGGAAACTCTCCCTATAGGGGAGGCAAATTGTGCTAACTAACGGGGTTTAAGACCCCTTGCCATGCAAATCCTGGCAGGCCTAGACCCCACAGGATGGCGCGGCTACCTATTTGGGAGAAGTGGCTTCACAGGGCGGAGCGTGCTCCCATAAGCCCATCACTGGATTTAGGTACGTATCCGACCCCACCTCCCCCCTGGTCTAACAGGCAAGCAGTTGTCAGCTAAATCGGCCCGAACTCCTGCACGGCATAGCCCCCACCTCCCTCAAGACAATGTTAACTCCTAATGCAAAACAATTATTATTGAACAAACAGGTATACTTAAGCAAATAATGTTTCCATCGGGAGGCCGAGCTCCGGGGAGGCGCACAAGCGCGCGCGTCCCCCGCCCCCGGCCCCCCCCACCAGGGGCAGAGCCCCACCCCCGAGAGGACGGGCCCCCCACCCCGGAGTGGGGTACGACCAGGACACGGGATGTAGGGCACAAAGCTGTTATGACGCGGTAGTGTTTAACATACAACCCGGTTCCGTAAGGCCTCCCACATCCCCGCATCCGAGAGAGTCCAAGAATACACAGTGTCCCTTAGTAAGTCCACCTGTAGAAAGAAAAATAAAATAAAAAACACGTCAGAACCAGAACCACTAAGGGGGAAAAGGAGGAAGGGGGGGCAGGCAGACAAAGGACATGGCTTCAACTACATCTAGCGATCCGGGTGTCTCCGGGGCCCGCCTCCACCCCGCCCACGATGGCGGTCCAAATTCCTCCCGGGTGCGTCCTCGCCTCGCTCCCGGATCCACCGAGGACGTCTAGGAGCCCTCTGTGGCAGTGGGGGTGGCATGTTGAAGTCTAGCCAATCCGGGATCGGGAAGGCCTCCAGACCCAAAAAGATAAACATTCCGGGCAGGTCCGCCTTGCTACGCAGAGTGAAAACAGAATTATCCTTGCGGATTATGAGGTGGAACGGATGACCCCATTTGTAGGAGGCCCCTATTTCTCGTAGCTTATCAAGCAGAGGTCGGAGCATTCTTCTCATCTGTAGAGTGCGGCGCGAAACGTCAGGTAGTATCGTGATCTGGGAGCCCCTCCACTCCAATCTGCCTCTCTCCCAGGCCCTGCGCAGGATGTCTTCCTTAACAGTGAAAAAATGGATCCTGCACAGGACGTCTCTGGGGGCTTGTGGGTCTCCGGCTGGGCGGCCCATCACTCTGTGGATCCGATCAATAATTACTTCCGCATCTAGTGGCCTCTCTAGCAGGGAGTTGAATAGTTCCGTTGCTGAAGAACGCAGTGCCTCCGTCCGGACCGACTCAGGGATGCCACGGATCTTTATGTTGTTGCGCCTATTTCTATTTTCCTGGTCGTCTACTTGAAGCCTCAACTCAGTCATTTGTTGGTGGTGTGTTTCTTGCATTCTTTCTAGGTTGGACAACCTAGCCTCATGGTCCCCACGAGAGTCCTCAAGGGTGGCAACTTTGGTTTCTAAGGCTGACGATTTTTGCTGTATATCTTCAATTTCCCTGCGTAACGCTCTCTCTATTCTGGTGGCCACTGCCTCCAGGTCCGCTCTAAGCTCTGTTTTCGTCGGCAGGTATTGTAGAATAGCACGGAGGTTATGGTCGATGGTTGGGGTTGCGGGCTGTTGATCAGTGGAAGGGAATCTTGGAGGTGATCCCGGTGGAGAGCCGGCAAGAGAAACATCCATATGTCGGGGGGGACTTAAGTCGACCTCCTCTGGGACTCCGCCCCTTTCCCGGCCAGATGAGGAGCCGCCTGCAGAGCCTGTATCAGACCCATACGACCATTCCAGATCAATAGCTTTAAAGTTCTGTGGGTGCCCTGGATGAGGACTGAGGCCATCCCATGTGTTGGCCGGGGCAGAATGGATCTCCGCATTCACCAGTCTTCCCGTAGGGGTAGTGGCAGCTGCCGTCAGATCAGGGTCCCTGCACTCCCTGGTTTGGCATGGGGAGTTCCTCTTTAGGGCTGCTGGTGATCTGGGTTCGTGTGGGGATGTTGGCTGCCTATTATTCCCTCCACTCTCTCTCTTCCTGGGGGGGCCCACCGGGGAATTAGCCCCCTGCGCGGCCAGTCCGCCCCCGCCTCCGGCCTCATGATCATGCCTGGCATCACAGGGGGACAAGCAGCCGCCTGCCTCCTGTCTTTGCAGCGCGGCTGCCACCGTCCCTGTCTCGCGCACCCCGCAGCCCCTCCTCACACCCCCGCAGCTAACCTCCGAGCTGCTGCTGACGTCGCTTCCCGAGGCTTCCTCCTCCGAGCCGCCCCGAGACACAGCGACAGCCGGCCGCCTCCGCTCTCCACCGTTCCTCTGTTCCTCGCGGGCGCCTCCCCGCACCGCGCCGGGCGGCGATCCCCCGACCTCGGCTGCGCTCCGGTCCACCGCGTCACCGGCCTCTCTGTCTTCACACCAGGTGGGTCCCGGCTGTTTGCTAGCGTCGATCACTCCCCGGGGTTTGTCTGGGGAAAACTCCGTCGCATGTTCCGCATGGCTTCTCTGCCCACCGCATCTAGCCTGTGGTGGGTCAGGCGCCATCTTGCTGGCAGGGCCCGCTGGCCCCGACTGGGCTTTGGGTAGGAAAAAACTGCCGATGGCGGGCTTAGAGGGTCTCTTGACGCTGCCCCCCGTCTTCCTCTTCCTGTTGCCCCCCATCCGTCCGAACGGGGCAAATCGTGGGGTGTTAGATCAGCTATATCAACCAGGGCTAATCGGGAGCTCTCCTAAAACGTGTCTTCACTCCGCCATGTCGAAACCACGCCTCCACACAATTTTTAAGAGGTCTCAGCTCTTGGGACTCCACACAATTTTTAAGAGGTCTCAGCTCTTGGGCCTCCACACAATTTTTAAGAGGTCTCAGCTCTTGGGACTCCACACAATTTTCAAGAGGTCTCAGCTCTTGGGCCTCCACACAATGTTTGAGAGGTCTCAGCTCTTGGGACTCCACACAATTTTTAAAAGGTCTCAGCTCTTGGGCCTCCACACAATTTTTAAGAGGTCTCAGCTCTTGGGACTCCACACAATTTTTAAGAGGTCTCAGCTCTTGGGACTCCACATAATTTTTAAGAGGTCTCAGCTCTTGGGACTCCACACAATTTTCAAGAGGTCTCAGCTCTTGGGCCTCCACACAATGTTTGAGAGGTCTCAGCTCTTGGGACTCCACACATTTTTTAAAAGGTCTCAGCTCTTGGGCCTCCACACAATTTTGAAGAGGTCTCAGCTCTTGGGACTCCACATAATTTTTAAGAGGTCTCAGCTCTTGGGACTCCACACAATTTTTAAGAGGTCTCAGCTCTTGGGCCTCCACACAATTTTTAAGAGGTCTCAGCTCTTGGGCCTCCACACAATTTTTAAGAGGTCTCAGCTCTTGGGACTCCACACAATTTTTAAGAGGTCTCAGCTCTTGGGACTCCACACAATTTTTAAGAGGTCTCAGCTCTTGGGCCTCCACACAATTTTTAAGAGGTCTCAGCTCTTGGGACTCCACACAATTTTTAAGAGGTCTCAGCTCTTGGGACTCCACACAATTTTTAAGAGGTCTCAGCTCTTGGGCCTCCACACAATTTTTAAGAGGTCTCAGCTCTTGGGACTCCACACAATTTTTAAGAGGTCTCAGCTCTAAGCTTCCCTTACTGCTGGGGTGACACACTGTAACAAACCTCCTCCTGTAAGCTTCCCTGACTGCTGGGGTGACACACTGTAACAAACCTCCTCCTGTAAGCTTCCCTTACTGCTGGGGTAACACACTGTAACAAACCTCCTCCTTTAAGCTTCCCCGACTGCTGGGGTGACACACTGTAACAAACCTCCTCCTGTAAGCTTCCCTGACTGCTGGGGTGACACACTGTAACAAACCTCCTCCTGTAAGCTTCCCTGACTGCTGGGGTAACACACTGTAACAAACCTCCTCCTTTAAGCTTCCCCGACTGCTGGGGTGACACACTGTAACAAACCTCCTCCTGTAAGCTTCCCTGACTGCTGGGGTGACACACTGTAACAAACCTCCTCCTGTAAGCTTCCCTGACTGCTGGGGTGACACACTGTAACAAACCTCCTCCTGTAAGCTTCCCTGACTGCTGGGGTGACACAATGTAACAAACCTCCTCCTTTAAGCTTCCCTTACTGCTGGGGTAACACACTGTAACAAACCTCCTCCTGTAAGCTTCCCTTACTGCTGGGGTGACACACTGTAACAAACCTCCTCCTGTAAGCTTCCCTTACTGCTGGGGTGACACAATGTAACAAACCTCCTCCTGTAAGCTTCCCTGACTGCTGGGGTGACACAATGTAACAAACCTCCTCCTGTAAGCTTCCCTGACTGCTGGGGTGACACAATGTAACAAACCTCCTCCTGTAAGCTTCCCTTACTGCTGGGGTAACACACTGTAACAAACCTCCTCCTTTAAGCTTCCCTTACTGCTGGGGTGACACAATGACACAAGAGGACATGTCTGACCACATCTCACACACACACACACACACACAATGACAATTAGGGGTGGGGTCTATTTATTTTCCCCCTTGCCTATGCCATCTGTGGTTGTCATTAGGCAACGTGATTTTAAGGGGTGCAGAATTTTGTTCTTTTTTGTACAGTTTGGCTTGGGGTCCATGGCAATGTAGAGGAAAGAAGGTTTCCTTGTCTTGTCTCACTTTACGTAGAAGTTATATTGTGTTTGGAGTGTATTGTTGAGTGGCTGTGATAGTGGCGTAATAGTGCGACTTGGGCGCGTTATATGCACCCAGACATGCTTCCCCTGCTGTCCCAGTTGCATTCCAGCAGTGTTGGCATCATTTTCTGATGTTTCAGGGTGGACTTGGTGACCTCCAAGTGGTCGAATTGAGATTTCCAAGTGGCGAGCATTTTTTTCCCATAGACTATAATGGGATTCGATAATCGGTCGAGCAGTCGAGTAACGCTGTCTATTCGAATCGAAATTCGAAATTTCGAATATTTCACTACTCGCTCATCTCTAGTTATAAGCTTAAGCCTGGTGCTCCAGGCGAATAGATAGTATGGTTGTTATTTCCCTTTGTGACTGCTGATTGCTCATTCAACTGCATAATCAAGTCTGGTTAGGACTTTGATATCTTATGTTCTGTTCTCTATGTCTTTCTTATTCTTATCTGTTCTTGCTCCCCCACACTTTTTCTTCCTTCTTTTCATCATATCATCTTTTGGGTTACTAGGGTCAGGTGCAGCAGGTGATTTAATTGGGGTACATGTCTGTAAAATTAGTGTCTCTGAATGTTCAGGAACTTAATGTCCAACAGAAGCCAGCTAAAGCTATGAGACAGATACGCTCCTTGCATGCAAATATCATATGCTTCCAAGAAACGCATTTTGCAGTCAACTCTGCACCTAGGTATTTGAGTACGGAATTCCCTGTGTTTTTCACAGCTTCTGCTGCAGAAGTGGCACAGGTACCCCGTGCGCGGGTGCCCCTTGCTGGTTCTTCCCTTGGACGGTCATGCTGGCCATTTGCTTCCGTTTGGTGACTGTGTGATACCCTTTGTTTACATGCACAATTGCACTTTGTGTTCGTAACCACATGGGCATTTTGTTATGGTCTTTTTTCACTTCTATCTGAAGATTTGTTAGCCTGACTTTTGTATTATTTTTGTACTTTGGATTATGTATTGGATTTCTTGAATATTGGGCTTGCTTATAAATGAATTTCTTGTTTGCACTAGTCACTTTATTAGGGTACACTATCCCTCTCCTTCAGATTGGTAGTCACTATAGATTGTTTTTGTGCAAGCACAAAAATTATATGAGGGCCTCATTATTATATTTTTGGGGGGTCCTCCATCCAGTTATTATTATTATCAAGTTATTTATTGAGGAATTTGATATATTTTAAGGGAAAGGTCCAGTTTTGCTTTTAATGTGTCTTGTGTAGTATGTTTGTTTTTTGGTGCTATTGTTTTTTAATGAAGACTAATTTTACATTTTTGTGGTGCTCCTTTATTGAGGTAGGTGTGGTATTTGGTCCACACCCCCTCTTTTTTTTTCCATACTCGTTTTTATTGATCAAGCTTTTTTCAAAACAGAGATACATTTGACACACAGGTGTACAGATTGACAAATAAGTACAGATGAAGCTGAAGTGGGGGGGAGGGGTGGGAGTACACTATAGGCGGTCGAACATGCAAACACTTCAAAAATATGGCATTTCATTATATATATGTCACCGGTCGTGCAGCGATTAGCGGTGTCACAGTTTGAGCACATACATTGGCCCTACGTCTAGGTGGTACATACAATACTGAAGACAAATATCAGCCAGAGACTGGGTGTAGCAAAGATGGAGTTTTCTGCAAATATAAAGCTATTGTACCTCTTGCATATGCTTATGGCGAAGAGGTAGAAGGGGAAGAACAATTAGGTACAAGCCGGGGGGGGGAGCTAAGTAGGTACGATGGAGAGGGGGAGGAAGGCACATGGAAGGAGAAGGGAAGCGGAATGCACTACGCCCCGACCACCCCCCGCCCCCCCAGCCCGAGGCCTGCAGGACCTAGCCACGCCTCATTAAAGCAGGGGTGCTACTAAAATTAGCTCTATGTTTAAGTAAGTAGTTCTCGTTTGTAGTCATCTGAGTCCTTGAACCTGCCAAACTGTCCAGATCCTCCTATAGGCCTCCATTCTGTCTTGTTTTAAGTAGAGGATTTCTTCCATTTCTTCTATGTGGTTTATTTGCTTAAACCAGTCTCTAATAGTAGGAGTGTCTTGTGACCTCCTGGGAATTACTGTCCTTGCAGCGTTTGTCAGATGAGTACCCAAAGGGCCGCCCCCAGCTGCTCCCCCACCATCCGCTGTCCAATTGAGTAGATACCCCGCGGGGCTCCAATCTACTACACACCCATTATCTTGCCTATTAAAGCATGCACCTTCTCCCAAAAGGTCGTTATTCTGGGACAAGCCCACCATATGTGAAGCATATCTGCCCCTTCTCCTCTGCATCTCCAGCATTTGTCTGGAGTTGCAGGAAAAATGCTGTGTAGACGTTTAGGTGTTTTGTACCACTTGGAGGCGCTATATTGACGATTGCCTCATCATGTGGGAAGGGGATGAGCAATCCTTTCTAGAGTTCTTTACTCACATTAATCAAAATGACTGGGGAATTTCATTCACGTTTGAAAAGAGCACTGAGAAGATTCATTTTCTAGACCTTGAAATTAGCAAAAAAGGTGGGGAATTGGTAACTAAGACCCATTTCAAGGAGACGGACAGAAATGCCTACGTGCCAATGTCCAGCTGTCATCACCCTAACTGGCTTAGTAACATCCCAAAGGGTCAAATGATCAGAGTCAGGCGTAACTGCAAAGAAGATGATGACTATATGATACAAGCTGGCATTATAGGGGACCGTTTTATTAACAAGGGGTATGATAAGTTAGAGATTAAGAGAGTGATAAATGAGGTAGGAAAAGTAGATAGGAAAAAAATGATAGAGGGAACAGGTTGTAAAAAAGTACGGGATAAAAATCCAACTGAGTTTGCACTGATTACACAGTATGGAAAGAACCATAGACTCCTAAAAAAAGTTTTGGAAAAAAACTGGCACATACTGAAAAATGATGACATATTGGGACCATCTCTGCCGGATAAACCAAAGGTGATATACAGAAGACCCCCCACGTTAGGGACTAAACTAGTAAAGAGTTATGTGAGACCTAAACAGAGTAAAATGGGAGGTACTATTAAGGACCTGACTGGCTTCTATAGATGTAAAAAATGTATGGGCTGCAAAATTGCAGTAGAAAATGCACCCCGGGTTTATAAGGAATTTATATGTAGGAAAACCGGGGAAAAATATAAAGTCAATCAATTTATAACCTGCAATAGTGTAAATGTGGTGTATTTATTAGAATGCCCATGTGGCCTACAATATATAGGAAGGACGAGTAGAACGCTGAAAACCAGAATAAGAGAACACCTGTACAATATTAAAAAAGGTGTAGAAACACATAGCGTGTCAGCCCACTTTAAGGTGGCGCATGGATGTGACCCAACGGGGATTAAATTTTTAGGTGTGGAAAATATTAAGTTGGGTTTAAAAGGAGGAAACATTATAAGACTCCTCTCCCAAAAAGAATCTGAATGGATTTTTAAAATGAAATCAATGAGTCCATTTGGATTAAATATCGAATTTGATATTAATTGTTTTATTGGTAGTCACTAAAAATTCTGGTTTCCCTCCCCCCTTCCTCTTAAAATTAATTTTAAAATTAATCTTAATTAACCTTTGAGATAATTATTAATAAATTAATTCCTTTTATATGCAAAGTTGTTGTTACAGATTAACTGAGAAAAAAGAATATATATTTTATATGTAGGAATAATTTTTATATATATCAATTTATTTTTATTTTTAATAATTTTTATGCATTATTGTAATCATTTAGGGCTCTTCATCTGATAGTTTTGATTATTATTATAAGTGTTATATAGTTTTAGGTGGTTTTTTGCTAATATGTAAACTTTAATAGTTTTAAGAGCCAATGGAGTTACAGATATACAACCAATGTGAAGCATTGCCTTTCACTTCTACCTGAAAGCACAAATATATCCTTTAGCTATTATATTTAATTAATTTTAAGTAATCCATCTTCTAAGGCATAAAGAAAAACAACTTTTTATGTAAAGTGCATTTTGACATAGAATGGAGTAATTCTATAACTGTTTGACTACACACAGCCTGGTGAGGATAGAGTTAATGAATTTGTGGACGTCACTGGGAGAGGTGAATAAATTAGTGATGCGCTGGTGGGCCCGCAGCCTATGACAAAGTCCTGAGCGACGAAACGCGTTGGGCGTGGCCTCACCGCAGCAACAGACGTCTCCCTTTCTTGTGCTACTGCGTGCGCTGGATTTTAACCGCGTCTCCCACGGCCGGGGGAGCGCGGCTTCTTAAAGGATTCTTTGAAGCTTCAAAACAGGGGAACTGAAAGGCAACGCTGTCCCTGTTCTGTTCCTGCTTTTGATGTATCTGGATTTTAATGATCTACGCAATTTTAATTCTACTATGTGGTAAGCACAATAAATACTGAAGTACTTTACTTGTGAAACGGAGTTACGCTATGTGCATTGTTCTTTTTTTTTTTTCCCCCATCTTATATTAAAACGCATGGGGAAATTATATACGGAGGTTTATGTGTGTGAAGACACCGGTGTTATTACAAAAGGAGAGCGGCTTGAGGAGATTGTTTTGGAGGCTATAAGCTTTATCTAAAGAAGCTATCTGGTACGTGCACTTAAAGGTCTGGTGCTGGGATACACTGTTTCATTGAAGAGCACAGCTGGTGACAGTTCATTAGAGTTATAAAGAGTGAAGATACAAGTCTGCCTTATTGTTACCAATCCCGCGGAGTCTTGCTATTCATTTAGCTTCACTTGGATATAATTTTATAGTTAGTTTCCTGTAGCGAGGAACTAACTATACCCTTATGGGCCCTAGAATATATTGAGCCCCAATCTTCTTCAGTCCAATTCACCCCCAATGCTTCTGACCATCTCCTTTCCCAGGGCCTACTAACTTCCTTATCCGAGCTCAGGAGGAGACCATATGCCCAAGACAGGAGATGTTCCATTGGGCCACCGCCCAGACATGCCCTCTCAAATTCTGTGGGTGTTCTTTCAACGTTCCCTCTTAATTATTTGGAGGTCATGAAGTGCCACATTTGTAGGTATGAGAAAATGGGAATAGGACCTCCTAACCTCTCTTGTATTTCTCGTTGCTCTAGGACTCTTCCATTGCTGAAGATATGTATTGCTCTCAAGGGCCTTTACCATCTCTGGGATGTCTGCCGTTTTCAGAGCACTTAGGATGTTAAGATGGTCTCCACAGACCTCGTCCTCTATCCGCACCCAATCTTTGTCACATCTGTTTATCTGCCACTCTACCACTCTCCTGAGGTGTGAGGTGTGCGAATAACCCTCCATACATGGAAGGCCAACCCCCCCCCTTTCTTTCGGGAGCCTCAAGGTGGTTCTTTTGATTCTGGGTGATTTTTTGCACCAAGTAAAGTCTATAAAAGAGCTGCGTAGGTCTTGAAGAAATCTCCCCGGAAGTTTGATGGGTATACACTGCATAAGATGTAAAAGCCTCGGGAGGATGTTCATCTTTAAGACTGCTATTTCCCCGAACCAATATAGTTTCAGTTTCTCTAATTTTTCTAGATCTTTCCTGATTCTGGTCTCCAAAGGTGCAAAGTTGAGCCGGAAGAGTTGGTCCAGCAAGGAGGGTAGTTGTATGCCCAGATATCTAATACTCCCCGACTCCCATCGGAAGGGGAAGGCCCTCTCCAGATTTGCCGCCTCCTGCGACGGGAGGGAGACATTGATGGCCATAGATTTGCTATAATTAATCTTTAAGTTTGATATGGTATACCAAATAGTTCAAATTCCTTGAGCAAAGTCGGCACTGAGACACTCGGGGGAGTCAGGAAAAACAGCATATCATCGGCATAAGCTGCCACCTTCCTTTCCCTATCTCCTATAGGGACCCCTTTGATGTCCCTATGTAGGTTGACCTTTCTAAGAAAGGGCTCTAGCGATAATGCGAAGATTAAAGGGGAGAGGGAGCAACCTTGTCTCGTCCCATTACGGATATTAAAAGAATCTGAAAAAACATTATTGACCCTCACTTTTGCTGCAGGATTAGAATACAGCGCTAAGATTCTATTCAGGGCTTTTTCCCCAAGACCTATATGCCCCAGAACCACCTCAATCCACTCCCAGTCCACCCTATCAAATGCTTTTTCAGCATCAGTTGATAGCATCATAGTTTTTATACCACGATTTGTGGCCCACTAGTGGATGTTTAGGGCTTTGACCGTGTTGTCACGGGCTTCCCTACCTGGGACAAAACCCACCTGGTCCTGATCTATCAGGCCCGGGAGGAGGTCCGCTAGTCTATTCGCAAGCGCTTTGGCATATAATTTGAGATCAGTATTCAGCAAAGAGATTGGTCTGTAGTTCTGACAAATCTCTGAATCTTTCCCCTCTTTAGGTATGACCACTATTTGTGTTTCTAAAATGCTAGCCGGGAAGGTTTTTGATTTGGCCGCAGTCTCAAAGGCTTGGGACATAAAAGGGAGCAGCTGGGGAGCAAATTCCTTATAATATAGACATGGGAAACCATCTGGGCCAGGAGCTTTTCCAGACTTGGAATGCTTGATTGCTGTCTGTAGTTCCTCCACAGAGATTGGTGTTTCAAGGTATTCCACTATCTCTCTCGTTAGCTTGGGCATCCGTGTGTCTTCAAGATACGCGCGCATGTGATCTCCTCTTGTCGCCTGGTGCCCTTGTTTCGGTAAATTATATAAAGTTGTGTAATAGGCTTTAAAGACCTCCGCTATATCTTTGTTCCTTTGTTGGAGCGTACCTTTGGAGTCTCTGAAACAGCTCACAGGTGTCCTGGCCCCTCGTGGGTTCAGCGCTTTTGCCAACAAGCACCCTGGCTTGTTGCCCTGTTCATAGAACAGCCCACTCCTGTAAGTGAACGTTCTTCTAGCTGCCTCTGCCAAGGCATCTTTGAGCTCTTTCCTCTTTTCTGTCAGCAAATTGAGGCATTTCTCCTGTAGGGATTTTTTATGTTGAGCTTCCAACTTTGCAATCTTTGAGGTAATATTCTCTATTTTTGCATGTCTCTCCTTTTTGAGCCTAGAGCCCTCTTGAATCAAAAGGCCCCTGATTGTGCATTTATGCGCTTCCCAGAATTTAACTGGGTCCATGTCTACGTGATTTTCCATAAAGTATAGCTTAATCTGTGCTCTAAGTCTATCAACTACCCTAGAATCCTTCAGGATTCCCGCGTTCATCTTCCAATTCCAGTCTTTCTGTTGTGAAGTTTGGAGCTCCAAGCGAAGCAGAACCGGAGCATGATCTGTAAAGGTCATATTGCCGATTTCTGCAACTCTTATCCTTTCCAGATCTCTTTGTGAAAGAAAAATGTAGTCTATTCTAGAGTATTTGGAATGTGTGTTAGAACAAAACGTGAAGTCTTTCCCCTCTGGGTGAAGAAATCTCAACGTGTCCACAACTTGAGCGTTCTGCAGTGATCTCTTAATTTGTTTCAAGGCACGGTATGTGATATTGGACTTAGCGTCCAAGGTGTCAACCAGTGGGTTTAAGGCACAGTTGAAATCCCCCCCTAAAAGAAGGATTCCCTCTTGAAAAGCAAGCAGCTTTCGAATAACCAGGGCCATGAACTGACTCTGTGATTTGTTTGGTGCGTAAACATTAGCAATCGTAATAGTTGTCCCTTCCGCTATTTTCCCTTTTAGGAATATATACCTGCCTTCTGTATCTACGACCTCTGCTGTCATAGTGAATGCCATGTCTTTATCAATTAGAATGGAGACCCCCTTAGTCTTAGAGACTGGGGAGGGGGCTGTACGGTGTGTAGTATGTTTTATTACCCAGGTAGGGTATCTTGTTTAGCTGAAAATATGTTTCCTGTATTAGAGCTATGTGTGTTTTGTGCTTCTTACGCTCTCTTAGGAGAGCGTGGCGTTTTTCCTGGGGAGTTTAGCCCCTTCACATTAAGTGACATGATATTCACCTTCATGGTCCCAGCCACGACCCCAAAGGCCAGAGGACGGGAGGAGGAGGAAGGAGAACCGAACCAGACAGCTCAGTGGGACCCACGAATCCAACCCCCCAAACTCCTCAGGTGATGGATGAAAGGGAAAGGGGGGGGAGGGGGGAATGAGAGACCTAGGACAAAAAAAGGGAATGTAACAAGACAGGGAACAGAGAACAAGTATATGTTATTGAAAAATAGAGGAATTACCCGTGAAAACAGTTGAGAGGTGACTATTCTAACAGTCCCTCACCATATAGAGAAAAATAAAAAGAAAAAATTGGCTCCTCCATGGGGGTTACAGTCCCCAGGAACCGGTCCCTCGGAGGTGCAGGCGTAAAATCTGAACAAATCACAGAGGTCCATCCCGAGCTGACCCAACTTAATCTCCACAGGTAAATTCTATATCTCTCGCCCTGCCCCCAGGTTGTAAACTAAGAATTCAAGCCTCAGTGAGCTCAAGTGCAAAATGTGTTGCATCGAAGCCAATTCGCTTACCAATCAGCGGGAGAGAGTGTTGGTATTTCCCGCGAGCTCGTCGCCCCCCCACCACCACTGGCGACAAGCCTCCCTCCCCCCGGGAAGCCCGAAGGTCCCTCCACCAGAGGGAGGAAGGCCGCCGCCCCCTGCGCGGCGACCCCGAGCAGTTTAGCCTCCGCCGTACAGGAATGTAATCTGAGCATCGGGGGAACAAAACTCGCCCATATGACAATACATATACTTCTCACTAGCGTAAGTGCTAGCGGGTTCCAATACCATAACGTAGGTTAGATCACCATTGCAACATTATTATTTTCCAAAAGGTCTACCATGCTATAAACGAGAATGACAGTTGCTACCAAATATTGTTCTGGGCGAGTTTTTAAGCTAATCCTACTTCCCAGTAGTGAGGGGGGTGCTAAGTAAAAATCCATGTTACGTGTGAACGGGGAGCAGCCCAGATAATCTAGACTGGATCCCAGGACAACAGATCTTGATCACAGCACCTGACGAAGTCACCTAGGCAACCCCTTTAAACATAAACGATCCCCCAAACATCATAAACCAGCTAAGAACTTTAAAACTTTAAACAATTAACCTTGAACAAGTTGCATCTATGGTGTGTCGCAACAGCTTACCCCACTCCCACGCCGCATAATGCAGGATAGGGATATGCACACCTGAGGGGTGGCGCCCAAGTCTCCTGTAAAAGAAAGTCAATGCGCCTATAGAGGTCGCGGTACACTTCAAGCATATAACAAACTACAGCTAACCATATGCATAAAATATAAACCTTCATGTTCTCACTTGTATCACTGAAAGTTCAGTCCTGCTCAAATCTTTAGGTGCCCAATCTGATCTGCACTGCTCATATCTTGGGGGAAGCTCCACCTGAGCTACATCGCTGCGAAGCACAGGGAGACCTCTGTTGAGCAAAGTTTTTTGCCAGGGATGGCAAAGTCTCCAAACCATTCTGGGAGGGACACTTGAGGCAGATGTAGGAGGTTACAGAAGTCCGTCAGATCCTCAGGGGTCTGCAGGGTTCCCGTTCTCCCATTCTTGGTTGCTGTATGGAATTCCTCTCTCTCTTAGTAATGTAGTAAGGGGCCTGAGTGCCCTGCGATGTTGCAATGTGATGCCAGAAAGATCCTAAAATAATTGCACTTCACTGTTATTAAACAGGATGGAATCTCTTGCTCTCGCCTTTGATAGGATATCCTCTTTAAGCGTGAAACTTTGCAGACAGCATACAATGTGTCTTGGAACTGCATCCCCTATGTTCCTAGGGTGAAGTGCTCTATGGGCTCTCACCAGGTTGATTGGCGTGTCTGGAAAGCAGGACACTAGGAATCTGATCATGTGCGACTGCCTCAGGGACACCACGTACTCTGATATTACACCTCCGGTTTCTGTTGTCCAGGTCTTCTAGGTGTCTGTGCACGTTGATCATGTATCTATAATGAGAGGTGACAACCTAGCTCACCTCCTGAGGCATACGTCTCGTGCCGCGATCCTCTCTCTCCACCCGGTCGACTATGTGAGCTAGAGCCCGCATGTCAGCTCTGAGGTCTGCAACTGCTTCTGCTATGGACGCCTTGATCTGACCCGCAAACTTCGCCAACTCCGTGCGGGTAGGTAACTGGCTGAGCTGTGAGGTAAGGTCTTGTTCCCCTCTGTCGGAGGCTGCGTTGCTGCGTCTGTCCGGGGATGGGGAAGCCGCCATTTTAGAAGCACGTTGGGCTGTCTCCTCCGGTCGCTGCACTCTGAACATCTCAGGGAGATTTCTGGAGCTCTGAGCAGGGGTTTGGGGTGCCCTTGATGGTTTAGCTATTGTCCCCGATGGGCTGCTTTTGCCAATGTTCAATGTGGGAAGCTGGTTCTGCTGCATTTGGGAAGTTCCTTTGCGAGCTAAGTAATCACGCCGCCATCTTCCCTGCCGGCCAAGCCACGCCCCCACCACACCCCCTCTTTTGCTGTTTCATTTGGATTCATAAGTGATCACACTTTTGTTCTCTCTCTCCCCATCTGTTACTTCTTCCAGGGGATTTCGAACACTGGACCTGTTCTTGAAGGTGGTGGATTCTTGAAGGGAATTTTTTCCCAATAGGCAAGACTATACACATCTGCATTAGGTCCACTCCAGGATCGATCATGTATTTGTCCAACATTTCTCCCCCTAATGTTTGTGGCATCCATCCTAGCAATCACTTGGTCAGACCATGACTCGATGTCTCTTGTGCTTACCTCTGTGGCTTGGAGATCCCCAATCTCCAGCTGAAAGCTAAACTATTCATTGTTAAATGATGAGGCAGTTGTGATGGAGCTGCAGTTCGATGATTATTTTTCCAGGAATATGGGCTTGGTGGGCTCCCTATCGGTTCGCATGGGAGACTTATAAAACTGGTTTGCTTTGGCTTGTTAATACGAGTAGCGTTGCATAACAAAGCTCTGTGCAGAAAACTTTTAACTTATCTGCTCGAGGGCCACCAGGTCACTGCCCAGAAGTTTAAGAAGTGTCCCAGCCCTAGGAATAGAAAGTTGTTGGAACAGGCCAGGCACAATCTCAATCTCTATCTGTCCAATGAAGCTGAAGAGCAGCTTAAAAGGTCTAAATTTAGGTGGTATTACATTGTGAATAAACCTGGCAGTCCTTTATCAAGGCAGCTTAACTGCATGGATACTAAGCTTAAGCCTATCAGGCTTAGGACTGAAGATGGGCTACTATCAAGCAATTCTGTTAAGGTGGTGAACACCTTTCGCAAGCATGTGGACGCTTTACATAAAGCTAAAAGCTTACTTTGTATGGCGGCTGCCAGCTCTTTTTTTTTTCACAAATTCACTTGTCGTTTTTTCCAGAGGCAGCAAGGGACTTTCTGGCTAAAGATATCGAACTCCGAGAAATCCAATTTGCTATGACGGCTTTACAGCCATTATAAGAAACTTGAGCCTAGTCTCTCTCCCCATCTGTTGACCATATTGAATGCTGTCCTGAAGGGATACAATTGGTGTACAGATGCCCTAACAGCAACAGCTTCCATGATACCAAAGCCTGGTATGAATAGTACTCTGTGGTCCAGTTATAGAACTATTTCCTTGCTGAATCTATATGCAAAGATTTTGGCAAAAATTCTAGCCTTGCACCTAAATAGATATATTGGCTCTTTGGTTTCTCTTGGACAAGTAGGGTTTATCCCAGGGAGGCAGGTGGCTGATAATATACATAAAGTTACCAATTTATTGGTAAGAGGGCGGGAGGCAGGCCATGCTTCTGAGCCTGGACGTTTGTGATACTTTCGACACAGTAGCATGGGATTACTGGACTTTTGCATTGGAAAGTTGGGGTGTAGGCCACAGCTTCAGAAAATGGGTCTCATCCCTATAGTCTAACCTGGAAGCCTATGTGAAATATATAGGTAATAGGTCAGAGAGATTTCTGATTACTAGAGGTACGAGGCAGGGCCGCCCTCTCTCCCCGTATATGTTTGCCCTGGCCATCGAACATCTCTCCGAGAATGATAACATGTGACATTAATATCTCAGGTCTTGCTGCCTCTGGCTGTGAGCATAACATTTCGCTATTTGCGGATGATAATTTGATGCTAATGACGATTTCTTTCATGAACCGAATATTCGAAACCTTTTTTCAAGTATCAGTTCTGCAAGTTAACTTTGCAAAGTCTTATGCGCTTAAGAGCCTGGTTAAATCTGTTAATCAGAATTTTGACTTTAAGTGGAGGTCTAGCTCGATTACTTATTTTGGGTGTTCAGATCACCAATGATTATCATTCCCTATTTAACTTTAACTACACTCCGCTCATCAGCCGTCTGCAATTGCTATTGGGTAAATGATCTAAACTTAATTTATCCTGGCTGGGTCACATTGCAGCTGTTAAAATGTCATGGTTACCAAAGTTGATATACTTGGGATTATGAATGGGAATGCATAATGCTGTCCTGAATTTGTTACAGTCTAGGTTTTTTCATTTTATTTAGGGTGCCAAACACCCGAGAATTGCTAGATTAACCCTGTTTAGACACATGTCTAAGGGGGGTCTTAGTGTACCTAATCTTAAGCTTTACTATCAGGCTAGTCAGGTAGCGCAGTTGGTAGCCACGCAAGTGGAACCTCGCAGGCCATTATGGGTCTACATCGAGGCAGTGGGGTGTCTGCGATGCCGTATTAATAATTTAATCTTACTAACCTCCAAAATTCAATGCCCAATCTATAATCCTGTCCTGAGGCATGCTCTTATGATTTGGGACACAGTGCAGACTAAAGCCAGTTTTAACTCCCTGCTCCTCCCGCTATTCTCATTTATGGCAAACCCTGATTTTTCTGTGGCATTGTCTTCTCAAGAAGCTTATTAATGGTGGGTAAATTATAATCTGGTAACTATTAACTCGTTATCTACTAATGTAGTAGTTAAGTCTTTTTCCACACTTCAGTAGGAGAAAGCAATTATGGACATTGAGGCATTTCGCTATCTGCAAATCTACCACTTTGTGGCCTCTATACTCAAGGCTGGAGTGCCACCATTTCGATCGACAGAATTTGCAAGATCCTGTTATTAGAATCCCATTGGTAAAGGGCTTATTCTCTGGTCTATAACTTGGTCCTAGAAGGGAAAGGTGTGACTAACCCTAATTATGTTACTAAACGGAAGAGGGACCTGAACTTTACCTTAGTCGATCACAATTGGATCAGTATTTGGAGGAATACTAGCTAGAGCTTGGCAGTTAGAAGTTAACAGGAAGTTAACAAAAGCCCTTTTTAGGTGGTATTTGGTGCCTGAGCACATACAAAAGTTTTTACCTTCCTACTCTTCCCTTTGTTTTAGAGGGTGCCTACTTGTGGGAACCTATATTCATATCTGGTGGGAGTGTAGGAGGGTAAAACAGTTTTGGTACAAAGTGGTTCACTTTATAAATGAGGCGACAAGCTTATGCCTTGAGCCTTCCCCAAGTATTGTTTTACTTAACCATAAAACCATACCATAACACACAATTATGTCTTATCAGACATATTATGTCAGTCAGTCAGTAAGTCAATAATTACTCGAACTTGAAAGAAGTCTTTAATTCCCTCGCGTGAGCTAATCATCCAGATAAATGACCTGATGTTTTTTGAAAAGTCCTTGAATGACAGTTTTCTGAAATTTCAAAGTATCTTAAATCACTGGGTTATTAACACCCCCCCCCCCCCCTAGTTTTGACCATAGTATTTTAGACATTTAGCACTCATACCTATGGTGACCGTCCTACTTCTATCTCTATGCTAGTCTTTTTTTTCTTTCCCTCTAGCTTTGTCACTTCCATTTTCCTTTTACTGACACATTTTATGTTCCATCACTGCTCTTTTCTTTCTCTTTTCTTAACGAAATCTGTATTGACATTTGAGATTTGTGTGGCAAAGTGCTTATAGTATTATTGTGCTTTTATGATTGAACTCATCACTAGTGAGAGCCACTCGACACGGGTGCTCTCTCAGATGCTCCCTCAGACATTGCTATGTAGTGTGTGTATACCATTTTTTCTTCTCACACTTAAACTCAGTATTATGTGATTGCGTTAAATACTATTCAATGTCATATCCGTAATATTGTCACTTGATGCTATTTTGACAAAAATCTCAATAAAAAGGCTGAACGTAAAAAAAGAAATGTTACTTTTATTACTGTTCCTTTGTGTGCCTCCTCCCCTGAGGGCAGTAGCATTGTGTCCTGGACTATTATGGGGGCAGACTCATACCATCCATTTTTCTTAAGAATGACCCCATACTAAGTCTGATTTATGAAGCATCAGTGTCACACAGCACTACTTTTTTTGCCTCAGTGGTACTCAGCTCGTGATTCAAGAAACAAAAAACAGTCATCGCCGATGTGGCACCAGCTAGCATCTTAGTTAACATTAGTGCCGCAATGCAGCACCGCGTGCTCTGGTTGAAGCAGCGCCAATTGAAAATCTCGCTGTAGGTCAAGATCCAATAGCGCACAATGGGCAGAACTGTATTGAAGTGTTTTATGCTTAAAATTAACATTACACACTTTTTTGGACAGAAATCTCATTGTGACTTGACAAAAATGTAAATGCAGGACCTAGATGTTGCTAATAGTGATGGGCAAACTAAATGCCACTTCAATTTAACATTAAAACGTGTGCGTTTTTAAAAATATTTTTTGGTAATTTTTTGGGCTTGTTTCGTTAAAATTAATTTTTATCTTACGAAGAACTGCCTGAATTTTTATTTTTTCATTGTATTTGTTTTAGTTTTAAGTGTTTTACTAAATGCTGCTTATAAAGGCATTCAATTTAATATTGAAACTGGTTTATTTTTAAATATTTTTGGGTAAATTTGACCGTTGTGAACTGGTATAGGGGACCCCTGGACCTCCTACCAGTTCACTCCAAGTGAAAAAGAAATAAGACATCACACCAAAATATTTTATTGTTCTTAATTTAACTCATACTTACCCATTCCCTTCCTCCATCTTCTGTCCCTCACCGGGCATCTTCTTTGTCCCTCCCTATCCTGAGCTGACGGCTGCACCGCCCCCATACTCTCCTCCGATTCTGTTTCGCGGTGATCCTGTCCCCTGGCAATCGGATGACAGGTGACTGGGGTAATCACTGGAGGGGGGCTGGAAAGGCAAGGGGTTCACAGCCCCCTACCCCTCCAACCTCCCTCCAGTGATCGCCCTCAACATATGACAGCTCTGCGCCATGAGCAGGATGACATTATGGGGCGATGTCATTGTCTGCCTCCAAGAGGTGGGGCTAGTGGTAACTATGTTGGAGGTAGGGGAGAGGGGCACGTTATTCAGTGTGTGTGTTTATATAATATAATACACAAGCTGCCCGTGTTTCTGAGGCATTTTTCTCTCAGTTTAGTGTAGGATGCTGCTGGCACAGCTCTCCCCTCATGCTTATGTGTGTGACCAGATGGCTGCTCTCATGCAATTCTGCATCAAGGAATCAGCCTGTTATTCTAGAACATCAGCATGGAGTTAAGCCCTGTCAAATAGATTTTACCAGAGGGGGGCTTTAAGGGAGCAATTTACTAAACTTTCTTTTTTGACTTTTGGTCCATTTTGATGGCCTCTTTTGCTTAACAATATGTGATTTGGACACCAAGGGCTCGATTCAATAAAGGTAGAAATAAATTTGTGTCACTCGAAAAACCGGATCGCATGCGTAAATTTTTAACTTTTTCGAGTGATTCAAAAAAGGGGTTGAATTAAATACGTGCACTCAAAAATGCAATCGTAAAATTTTCGAATCACTCGTAAAATTTTCAAAATGCTCGTAAAAAGGCTGTCGCAAGCGAAAATTATTGGGAAATGTACTCTAATTTTTTCTCAATTGTTTAGTATTGTTTTCTGACTGTTGCATGGTGTTGTAAGGCTTTTTAATGGGTAAATGTAAATGCATAATTGTTTTCAACTTTTTAAGTTGCCTGTGTAGCTGTATGTACATGGCTAACATTGTGGATACATCTAATAAAGAGGCTAGGTATGCTGTAGTGGAAGTACTAATTAAACAGTAATATTTGTAAGAGGCATGCATGTAGTTTTTTTTTGGGGGGGGTTGGTTGGATTGCCAGGGACCTGTATTAAAAATGTTTCCTTTTATTCAGAAATGTGGCCATTGTTTTCTATACAAAGCTTGCTCACATAGCACCACATGTCCCTGGGTTCAAGGTGCAGCTCCTTGCTAGCTTTAACCTCATGGTACGCCATTCTTATGCTTACACTATAACATGGACCAAAACCCAGCATTCTGACTATTCTTGGTTTTGGTGCACCGCAGTGTAAAAACCCAAAAGTCCTCTACCAGTTAATAATGCCAAACATGGATGCAGCAGCAAGAGGTCTTCCAAAGCTGCACGATTTAGCCTAGTAAGCTGGAAAAGTGCTTGATATGGCAGCTGAACTACTTCCAAACGTGTCCGAAAATACTTGAGAATGGGTAGTCTGCGCCACATCATCTGCAATATGTTCAAAGTCAATGGCCTCGATTCACAATTCATTGAAAAAAACGCTCATGGTAGTAAAAAATTTAATTCATGAGAAAAAAGCCTGAGAATTTCACTGTTATCGAATCACCAGATAGGAATACACTGAAAGTCAATGGAACTTTTTACTACCAGTAAAGTGGGGTAAAAAGTTCAATATTTTTTTTTCAGGAGTAAAAAAGTGCCATTGACTTTCATTATCTTCCTAACTAGTGATTCACAAACAGTGGAATTCTCAGGCTTTTTTCTTATGAATTGAATTTTTTACTACCATTAGAGTTTACTACCATTGAAGAAAGTAGAAGGGCTCCATTGTGAGAAAGAGCAAAATGAGTTTTCTCCTGCTGAAAGCTGCATCAAAAAACTAGTGTGAAACACTCTAATTTTTATCATGAGTGTGGCTCATCAAGTCCACCTGAATCAGTAGTAAAATTTTCGAATTCCAAAATGCAGTAGTACATTTTTCGATCCACTAATTTATTTCGCACTTTTACAATCCCACTCAAATTTAATTCAAGTGACTCGTGTTTTACGATGGTTCCAGGTTGCTGAATCACTCTTAAAAAAAAAGATTGCAAAATCGCAACTTTTTAAGCACAAAACACACAAAAAATCAATTTTCGACCTTTGTTGAATCAAGCCCCAACAATTAAAATGCAACCTGAATGCACTATAACATTTGTTTCCATTTCTTGTGACTGTAATGAAAAACACTGACCAACCGTGAAAAAATACATCGTCCAAGATTTTCACGGAGGAAAAAAATCATAAATATGTGGAGGAGCACTGGAATAACGGCAGTTCAAAGTAGCGCTCACTAGCACTGGGATAATCGGCTGCATTCCAACAGGTGCGGTCATAGGCCTGTCAATACCTAAGCGCTACCATCAAGGCTAATTTGTAGTGTTCGGTGCAGCAGCTACTAGCACCAATGTAATGCACACCACTGCACCAGATAAGATGACGATGCTGGCACTAAAAGGTGCACATCATAAATAAGGTCCTTAGTTAGCATTGGCACTGCGACTTCTAGCACCTTTGTAGTCATTCGTGCAGCGGCAGAAAAGACAAAGATGCCAGCGCTATAAAACTGGCACGATAGCCAACAGAAAAATGCTAAATGGTGCACTTCATAAACAAGACAGAATATTTTCCACATCATTCCATTGAAAAGCAGCCAGAACAGGCCACCCTGCCTCCTGGCATTACCATGTGGGATTTGTTATCATCACTACTGTTTTTTCTTTCTTTATAACTATAATGTTGTAATTTGGTCATACAAATTTATTGGTATTCATTTTGCCTGGATAAGGTGATATTGCATTTATTATTTAATTAGCTTTATCTCTTGATTATTATCGTATCATGTTTTACATTATTAGCACAGTATATATATATATATATATATATATATATATATATATATATATATATACTGTGCTAATAATGTAAAACATATGTATTTTCTTGATTAATGGATTTGAGTCTGTATACTATGGGCTTTATTCATCAAGCCATAGCACCAGGTAACGACTGCATGCGACAGGTAATGACAGGTAGCGAACAGTGACAGCCGGGCACTGTACGCAATACCACATTTATCAAAGTGAATCTGGTGAGCAACTCTAACATCAACACGTAGCAACCGATTCATCATCACAGACGGCTCACAGTATATTGCCGGTATAAGCACTTCCTTGTTCAATAATTATATATACAGGGAGTCATTTTGGTTGGGTGGTTTATTCTTGGGGTGTTTTTGAATTGATTTTGGGGTATTATTTGTACTACATCAATAAAGTTTATTTGGTACATTATGTACTCTTAGTACATGGTCTTTGACTGGTAGTTTTGGTATTATGGGCTGGTTGTTTAACTGGCGATGCTATTGTACAAGCTGCAGCTGACATCTTTGATAAGAGCAAAATGTAAGATGACGATCCTCCATGGCGTGTCTTCTTTCACTCCTGGCTTGTGCGCTCCCACCCTCTAATTATGCTGAGAAATCCAGACTTAGGTGATTTAAAGGTCTGATTATTATCCTCACACATTATTGCAGGCTGCATAATTAATTTTTCTTGTGTGTTAAACCTAAACACATTTTAGGCTGATGTTTTATCTATGAATGTACAGCATTTCTGGTCATTTCTTTTATTTTGAATCTCATTTGCAACCCCTTGAGGATGCTTCTTTAAATGGAATTTTCAATCATAATATCTTGGATCTTAAAGAACTTCTGTGGACTTAATGGCAAAGATTGGGCACACAGTGAAGGAGGATGGCAAGGTCCGGGCACTTGGGGGAGGATAATAAGGACTTGCCAGATGGCGGAGGCACAAGGCATAGGGGAGGAAATCAGGAATTGGGGCGAATGGAGGATAAAAGAAGGGACTGGGCACATGGGGAGCATAATAGTGGCTGGGCATGTGGGAGAGCATAGTAAGGACTGGGCACGTGGGGGAGGACAACAGGAATTGAGCACATAGGGAGAAAAGCAGGGATTGGGCACAACAGGGAAGAAAGTAAGGACTGAGTATATGGGGGAGGAAAAGCAGGACACGGACACTTGGGTAAGGAGAGCAAAGGCCTGGGGAAGTGGAACCAGATAGTGGGCACTGTGAAAGTGGGAAAATATAGCAGGGACTGGGCACAGGGTTTTTTTTATAATATTTCAGAACTTGGGGCAACACTTTTAATTTTCTTGCTAATCCTACTTATACCCTTGGTTCCCTTGTCCTCCATGCTCTCCCATGAGCAATGACAAGCCAGTTACTTATTAGACTTGGGGGGTATTTGTCGGTGAGTTGGAGGCTGTGTGTTAGGATTACAGTGTTTTTCACTGATGTGGGGGGCAGGAGATATAAGGTGTTGCAGTTCTACAGCTGGAGACTAATCTGATCATAGTAAG